>JAQFZG010001199.1:0-23021 GCA_034695465.1 Entomobrya nicoleti | reverse complement strand
TGTAAATGACCTTGCTCTAAATGATCTTGGTGTAAAGGACTTATGCAAAAATGAACTTGGTCAAAAGACAGGGAACCAAAAGAAACGTGTCTAGAACTAGAACGCTACTACTACGCCAAAAACTGAAACCGCCTGTTCATATGCGTGTGCTCTGATATTGCATTTTGTACTTTTACAAATTAATATTCCTCACGGTTGTGCTAAACCTTTTGTTACATACTTTTTCATAACTACTTGGTCATCCCTTCTGTAAAGCTTGCGCTGTTCAACGTTAGTTCACCCTACACACTTGCTCGTCCTTTAAAAAAGGAAGCAACACCTTTCAAATACACAACCTATCAGTTTTCTTCTAATCTACCTCAACAACTCTTTCCACAGTTTCCCCTGTCTTTTTCTTCTCTTAAATGGCATTAAAAACTTGTTCCAAGAGACGAGTGACATTGATTTAAGCCATTACCAAACCACTAACCTTTGCCATGATTCATGCTGATGATGATGCCTTTTATTGTACAACATCCATAATATCATGTAAGAAAGGCGAATCTCAAAGTGACGTCGCGTCGTCGTGTTTTTTTGTCTTGTCTTGCCTTTTCTTGTATTTTTTAGACACACGCAATAAAAAACAAGACATCAAAAGATACTCTTGCTCCTGCAACAGTACACGCACTAACATACGTCACTTTGAATGAAGAATGCAATGCACTCACAAACACAAAAAAATAACGAAACAGGGCACAAGCCCATCGTAAAAAAGCTCCAAAAGCTCTGAGAGTTAAAGTGTGAGCTGGAGAGGAGCGACGCCCGACGATGTTACTGTTTTTTCCTTCATTGAAGTACCTGTCACGATTACTAATCTCTCAACAGAAGCCAGAATTTTTTTGTTGCTTTTCACCCAAGAAAAAGTTGAATGAAAAAGCGTGTAAGAGGTGACCTGTTTGTTATAGATAAAATACAACGGTGGTGGTGTAATAAAGGAAAAAGCAGACGAAATTAAAAAGTTCGCAGGGGAAAAAATACACAATGGTTTATTCAAACTGGGCGTATGTACTTGAATGATCAACGTGTATCAAAACATTAGCCAACTTGGTAATAATGTTTTGACATTATGGATATCTTTTCACACACAAAAGATCTCTACAACGAAGAGAGAAAATTCATGTTTTTATTCGTTGTAACGACACCATTCAGGCTCATTTATGTGGACGTGAAACCCATTAAATTGTAATGCGGCTTATCTTAATTGATGTAGACTACCACTGTATAAAAACACAGAAAAGTAGTAGCATTTAAAGCGGCATTAGAGGTCCCTTCCTTTTTTGCTTTTGGCTGTTTCCAGTGGTTGGTTTGGGTGTTGTGTGGGTGGATGGCTTTGGTTGGTTGGTTGATTATTGGTTATACCCGCGGCTCACTTATAATGTTCATCGAGACTTTCACAGTAAAGTAAAACGTGATAGTTGACATCCTAAAATCAATTGATTTTAGTTCTCTTAAATTATTTTGAATGTGCATACTAAAAAAACACATGATGAATATACATTATAGATTTTAAAGTCTAGCACTGTACAGGATCATATATTATCGTGAATATTATTATATAAGGTTTCGTTTTTGGCTTTTGTTAGATTAGCTATAGATTTATGTTGTGTGCTCAATTCCATTAATTACTTTTGTTATAGATAATTAAGCAATAAAAGGAGCAAAAGTACTCAGGACACCAACTGATATATTGCGTCCACATATATGAATGCATATATTTGATTGTTTATTGCTTCATATCCCATTGAAAAAGTTTTCCGACGGATTCAAGCATTTTGTCACTTATAAATACAGCAACGTGTACGTGACCTCACACTTCACATGTCATGCCGTTCACGTCTGTCTGCTAACGTATGAAGTAGTTAGTCTATATCACTTGTCAAAACTGACAGAGCATTTTTGTTTTTCAAGATTCCCTACCCATTCATCACAGTAAACTATGGCTTAGTTTCTTTGCGAAAATCCTTTTTAAATTTTGAAAGACATACCAACACACACTCATAGCAAAATAACAAATCGTAGTAAATTTTTTCCCGTCCGTTTCCCCTCGTTTTCTTTTCTCGTATCCAGCAGCTTAAATATGACATGGAAGAAAATGGACATCAATATTTTTCTCTTGTCTGTCTTTCTTAAACAACAAACAAGTTTTCTCCATTGTCCTATACCTTATCCAGACAGAAGCAGAGAAGAAACCTAAGCCTTTGCGTGAACAGCAATGCAATGATGATCGATTTTTTTATTTGACAAGGCGTAAGTGCGTACCACTCAGCATGATCATGAAGGAAAATGCATCGTGCACCCAACTACTTTCAAAAGTAAGTAATGTTTTGTTGGGAATTCAAAAACTTTCATTCTTATCCAATACACTTCTAACTTGATTGCAATTTTTATCCATGTCTTTTGCGTTACCCTCCTCTTCAACTTTTCTTTCAGCTGAAGGGAAGTCTCAATCCTCTATCTTTCGATTTAACTTAAAAGACAACAGAGATGTAAAGGAAAGGCACGATATGGCAGACCCATACTGTGTGCCACTGACAAATTTGTAAATGTGCACCCTATATACTCTCCTTGTTCACTCGCCAATACATTCATCGTCATGATCATCATACTCAAGTAAAGATTCATTGAGCAGAAAACTCAAATAATTTGTATTGTCACTAACCAACCATCATCATTATTATTATCGTCAACAATGCGTAAGCGCTTTTCTTTCTTGAAGAGATACACAAGATGTGTACATCAAGAAAGAAACAAAAACCAGCTTTTAGAATTAAAGAAATTCTCTTCTAGCTCTTGTAAAGATTACAGAATGCATTTGATGCACCAATAAAATGAAAAGGCACCCACAGCAATTCGCCACGGCCATGTCAATATGATAGAAAAATGGACACGTCTACCGAAGATCATCACTTTCACCATTTTTTTCTTCGCACATGACAAACGTTTTTATTTGGCTTTACTACTTGTCTTTACTTTTCATTTTAGTAGGCACTAGCCCGGAATATCATCAGATCATGCCACGTGATGTGATCAGTAAGTAAGGAGTAGTGGTAAATAGAAAACTTTTAGAAAGTGAACAGCACTCTGTAGCTGGAGAAAAATGTGGTTGATGCTGAGTTGAGACAACGATGATATTGATAATGATGACAATGGAGAAATAAATATTGAAAAACTCTATACTAGTATCTTTGAGTCGGAAGCTCTTGCTGTTTAAAGGCTTACTTCTCGCAAGGTGACACAGACAGAAAGAAAAATGCAGTTGCACGAGTGGAGTTACATAATCTTTCAAACCGATCGGAAACTAGTCAAGTAAAACTTTTTAGTGGGGGGAGGAATTCACGCAGAAAGCATAGGTATATTTTTCAAGATAGGTAAGTTCTGATTGTTTGATATTGCATTGAAGGTAAAATATATTTTTCTGTTTTTAAATCTGAAAATGCACGCGCGTGTTGAGTGTGTGAAAGTAGCAAAGCTATTTTTATCTAAAGAGAAATCAATGTACCTACCTTATCATACTGCATATATATGTATGACTATGTAAATATAGACATAAGAAGGGAAGAACAAAAAATACAAAAACTCAAGGTGTACACGTTTGTCTCCTTTTCTTTTCTCCAAATAAAATCGTCGGACGACGATGGAAAAAGGACTTGAGATATGACAAGAAAGGGGGAGGGTGAAATATAACAACGACAATGGCTTCCCAATCAAATCGAGATTTTACCCTCGTACTTCTCAATGTAAACTTTGCTGCTCTCACAATGTACTTCATGCTATCTTGCCCTGTTCCTCAATGTTTAGAATATGGAAAGTGTCAAGTCAAAGATAAGAAAAATGGTTAAGTTTTAGGATATAAAAATGGAGAAGGAAACGACGACTAAAGAAAAGGAAGCCAAACAGTATGATCAGGTCCACATAAATAAGTTTACAGACATGTAGAGAGACGACTTTCTTTTGTAAATATACCTCTCCGATGGTGAGAGTGTCAGATTTGAAAGCGGCAGTGGTGGGGGACTTGTTTCAAGGGGCGAAGAAGGAAGCGAAACCAATCTTGTATATATCATACGCATAGAAAAACTTCGTGTACACCTTTCATGTATTTACATAGGCACCAATATCGAAGCCTTTTAGTGCATTATTTTCAGTATAATAAACGTACGTACTTTTTTACTTGTGTTATCTACCGATTCGTATAATAGTAGTACATTCTATATATCTACTATTTTATTTTCTACGCTGTAATAATATTAAGGAAATCGAGTATGAAAATAAGATAGGTAAAGGTAGCAGTTTGATACGTGGCACAGATCAGACACATGTTTATGTATGAAAACGGAGAAGAGTATACAATGAGAATTATACACCTCAACAAGGCCACTTATTTTTCCATCCCGATCTGTTGGAAAATATACGCTCATTTGATACCTTTCATATCTTCTCGCGAACACTCCTTTTGTACGGACAAAATGAACCTTTAAACAAGTTATACACGAGAAGTTCCGCTACCAAACAACTACTGTGTAAATATATCTTTTGCAAAAATACAATACATATTAGTATTCAGAGCCTCGGTATACTTTCTTTTCCCTTCTGAAAAATTTTGCGGGGAAATTGTTGAGAGGAGAAATTTCCACTTTCCGCATCCCTTGGTATTGCCACACAAAATTCTCTTTGAAAATTGGAGTGTGATGTGAAAATACTGCAAAGCGATCCTTTGCAGGTTCAGGTTCACACGCGATATTTCGTTTTACTAGTCTCTTCAGAAAAGGAATTCACAGATCGTGAAGTGTAGCTTGTATTGCGAAGCGCTTCTTTTTCCCAAGAGGAACTTGAATGGTCCCGAGGTAAACTGGTTGATGTTGATGCTTCTACTTTATTACTACGAGGAATTATTCTCACGCAAAGTTACACAATCGCATATTATAAGCTAAACCAGATTTCATTTTTCTGGAAAACTGAAAATACATGGTAATAATGTACAGTTTACAATGTCAACGTAAACATTCAAGGTATTTCAGTATCATACTTAAGACGAACTCAATGGCTTGTTTGCTAGGCCGCATGGCCCCAGGGAAAATGATAAAGTAGGGTATCGTAAAGGTATCACAATTCAGCAAATGCAAGTAATCACACGTGTGATCAATAGGCATCATTCATTCTGCGACAAACATAAGTTGCAACAAGGGCCCTAGCACCAGATATGTAGATGCATTACAAAATACAGTTTTATCTAAACTGCTTTTCATATTTATAAAATGTAAAGTGTTTTATATAAATATTATGGATCAATTATATTGACATTCGATATCTAGAATCTTTGACAATTTCTTATAAATATTTTCGTAAACGATACTCGTGATATTATTTTTAATAATCCTCCTATAGTCAGTTTTGTGGTTGTAGAGAAAAGCTCTGTCAAAATTCTTGGAGGAGTTCACATGATTATCATCCTGAACATGTAGGCGATACGACTATGACATTGGTTGATTTTGTTTTCTTTCAGAAAGCCTGTTACATTATGATATGACGATAGTAGTGCAGTCGCAGTCTGATGATGATGTGATGGCTTGTCTTCCTTTTTCTTCCTTGTGAAACTGCCGACAACATAGGGTTTATAAGTCTACCATCATGAGACAGTCGAGGAGAAAGTACCCTGGAGGCAATGCTACAGACGACCTTTTTACGAGATTTAGCCAATATCAGTCCTACTTTTACTGTTTCACCCTTCGAAACAGTATAGAAAAAAGCGAAGTTATTTGCTAAAGCACTATTCACACCAATATAGTTTAAGCCGTACACAATCTTCTATGTGTTCTACAGGAGCCAAAATATCATTCCCTATTTTGAACATTTGAACTTCTTTAGTACAATGAACGTAACTCAATGCTGAATGGTATGGCTGCTGCACCAAAGCCAAAAATAAATGTAGATACCTACTTTTCCCATTTAAGTATTTTTTATTCTAGTCATATTACTAATATGATGCCTGTTGGCTGTCCATTATAAAGGCTGAGACTACCAGAGTTGTAGTAAAAGTAACACTTTCGTCATAGCCTCCTTACGACATCAACAGTAGCTAAAGTCGCAAAATATAAAATACTGCCACCACCATCACTACTACCACACTGCCATCGACAATCGCCACACGAGACACTCGCTAACGAAGTTATAAAAAGACTTGGACTGTTGTAGAATATTTTTTATATATTTTTTGTCGAATTTAACAAGCGGGCGAGGAAGAAATGCCAAAATGTACATGTCACCAGTCAAGTCACTATGTTGGGATGAGGATTGTGGTATGGTGTGTATGGCATGGCATATAGCATTACTGAAATGTCTGGGTTTGGAGTAGAAGAGTTGGTTGATCGAACAGCTAACCCAACCAACCAAATAACCACTTTTTATTTCTTGTAGTGAAATTTCCCTGGCGTTACAATTTTCTTGTTGTCCCCATCCTCTTCACTGCCTGCCCACTTGCTTGTTTTCTCTCTCTCTAGTCTCTCTCTCTCTTTCTTTCTAATACAAAATGCTGAGGAATGGAAAAAGAAAAAATCCATTAATTCAATGACTTCTCCTCTTCGTTGCCCTTTTATTCTTTTGCCACTATGTGGCCATGCCATGCCCATACAAAATGGGGAAAAAATATTTGGATGTATTTCGGTCTTTTCGATGTCCATTTGTAATATGACATTAAACTTGTTTTATAGGCAGCTGACTCATAGCGAGACTAAATTCCGCCGTGTTAGGTAAAGCCATTCTCTGTACGTACACCCTGCTCTTTTGCACAGTCCACACCTTTTTATGTACGGTATAAACATAAGTAATGGCATAGGCGACATGAATCTCTCAAGAGTTGACCATCGTAAATCTAAGTTTGTCTGTTGGACCTCTCACTGGTCGGTTCCGTTGTTGGCTGGCTGCTAACTTAGCTTGATGCTGTTACGTTAGTTTGTCGTATATGAAATGGCACTATTTTGTTGGACCATCACTGCAACCGGGATTGCTGTGCCACTGCAGTGGACTCTGTCTTTCCCATTTTCACGCAATTCCTCTAGCTTGGCGAAGAGAAAAAACTTGTCGCGTTGTGATTTGATTCCATTACTCTTTTTCGCTCCCAAATAAATTTCTTCTGGTTTTCAAATAAAAAACAACACGAAAACATCTACTCTCAAACTCAATAAAACTTTTTAATCTTCCTCTAAATCTTTTAGTTTCACAACTTTTAAAGCTAGTACAAAGCACAGCTAAATTGAATTGATCTGCTTGTGTACTCACGCACATATGATTGAATGGCTTGATATAAGTAAAGACATACACGCACTTGCATTTAATACCTCATATATACTAAACTCTACTTGGCTCTTGATTTTAACTACGAAAACCACCAACTACAAAGAAAGTATGTTCCAAATACTTGTATAAAAAGAATTTATGCGTGTGGTATTCATAAAGAAATAATTCGGGAAAAACTTTATTCCACTTTTCTCAACGATTTATCTTCTTATCCAGTTCCAAAAATCTGACCACATATTCTCCTAAGTAGGTATTAAGACCCGCTCGTTGTATAAATACACGTGTACATACAAATCATTGTGCATATAAAGGGACATTATGCTCCTTTGTGTGACAAATCTCCGGCATCCTTAAGTGGAGCCATTTCCCGGACGGAGACCACTGCCAAAATACTGACATGATATTATGTCCACCACTACCCTACTAAAGAACCATTCCTAGCTTGTCCACTTTTCTACAAGAGTAACCACTTTCGCCTTTTTACCCTTTAACCTTTCTCACCACAAATCTGCAGAATATCTTTGTTTCGTTCTATTGTGCTGAGGTTTTAAAAACTCAGGCTCCAATAATAAAAGGTCTTAAAAAATTAATTTTCAGCAAGGCAATTTATTGTGGCGTGGTACAAAATTATGTAATCAAGAAACTTTTCTTAGTACTAACGCAATTGTTTTCTATAAGTATTACATTTCTTGTCATTACACTTATCGTTGTTCATGTTTTACTTTTTATTGTTATCCACCAAACATTCAAACCAACTAAACCAGTAGACGTCACATTTTTCTTTCAGTTTATTTTCTGCAGTTTTCTCACTTGGAGAAAAACTTCTTTAATATTTGTAAATAGATGAAAATACAATTTGACAAAGTTATAACGAAAAATGCATTATATATATATATTGATAAAGGGTGACAAAGTAAGTGACAGTTGTGTAGAGACCAAAGTATGTACAATTCAATGTAAGAAATTTTAAGCCAAAAATGTAATATAAGTTTTCCCATCTTTTCCTTCCACAGAAGAAAAGAACATTCGAATTCATTTTTGTGATTGTGAAGAAAATAAGTACGTGCTTGTTACTGTGTGGCATGTTATATTAAACGCATAGAATACTGCACACGGCCATACTACTGTTACTACACAGTTCACTCCTTTTGCTCCGAAAATAAATCCAAAGAAAATATCATTCATCTCATGTTGTCCATCCAGGCTTCCTGTCTTGATGTCTATTGTTGAGGACTATGACCAAACTTGCCTTTATAGTTTTGTAGCAACCTCGTTGAGTTGAATTAAACCCACCATAATAAGGCCCCGGTGGGGCGTTCATGTTTTTGCCTGTTAGCTGGTTATGTGTGATATGATGGTCATGTAGTTTCGCAATGACATCATGTCGTATAGACAAGAGAAAGCATGTGGTTACTAGTGTCGTATAATGGCTAGTAGTGCAATAGATGCCGGTTGCAGAATTCAGGATTCTGGCTATACTCTTTTTTGAGTTGTCGATGGAAAGGGTTGTTTTGCCACAAAAATGTACCATAACATGATTATAGGTTATCGTCCGTTCATGTATGAAACTTTCACATCCGCCCGCGTCCAGTTCTCTACCACCACCACAAAAATATGTGGCAAAAACATACACAAAAGAGCTGGACTGACCATATGGTCACTTTTCCAACTAGAAATCCTTCAAAGCTGCTCCTTTGTCTCTGTTTTCCTGCTTGTCGTGAATGTAACTGTAACAGTAACACTTATCATCATCAGCACTATTTTTTTTTCTTAACTTCTGTAAACAAGACAAAAAAAGAGGAGAAAAAAGCTCTTTTCTTTCTTGTTCCTTGGAACGAAGATAAAAAAAAAGTTGTATAAGTAGGGATGTTACTGCTTATTTCTCTGTTGGTACTTCGGTTTCAGCCAACATCATCCTCATTGGACATCCAAAAAAAATCCAATACTACTTTACTGGCTTAACCACTCTTTACACGAAATATGTGTATACGAATGAAAGAGAAAGTATGGTACTCAAGAGGATTTTTTTTCCGGCTGATGATGTTGCTGATGAAAAAATTGGGTAAAGTTAAAGATGAAGAACGCGAACGTAATAAGAGAAGTAGGTATATGAGAGTTGAGTATCCAGAAATAATCGTAACTAACCAAACAGTAACAAAACGAGTGGAACAGTAAAGTCGGAATTTCGAAACCTTCTCAACTCAATCACCACTTCCTTCGCGTATTTTCAGCAAATGGAAAAGGAGGAGAGAGGATGAAGAATGTAGGCTGATAATGATGCCAGTATCTGACTCGTTACTATTTTTCTGCTGATACTTGTTTACGTTTCCTTTCTTATTCCCTTTCACTGGGCTTTATACCCTTTAGCCTTCTCTTTCTCCTTTCTTTTAGCCGTCCGAAAAACGGCTGTTTGCTTTTATTTGGCAGTTGGCTCACACCACTACCAAAACCACCAACCACTCATTCACACTTATATAAATACTATTGCTACTTCAAAAATACGGCAACCAAAACATATATTATTGAGCTAGAGTTTGGCGCAAGTCTGCTGAAAAAAGTATAAAAAACAACCAAGAAACAATCTGTCATCCGCATTAAGAGCTTTTGTGTATCAGTATTTTTTTCCTTGGTGGTTTGTTCATTTTTTATTCTACCAAAATACACATAAATAAATAGTATGAAAGGAAAAAGAGGTCGTTAGTCGTTATAAGCATAATATTTATTATTAGCTGATGGTGGTAAAAACATAATGTAGAGTCCTTCATCACTGGATAATATTCTTCAAACTGAATAAAAGGATTATCATGATCCGTAGCAAATACAGTAGTAATTTGGCAATGCTCTGGAAAAGTACCCGTGACGAAATAAATAATGCTTCATTTCCCGAACAAATTTGAAACATACGAAAAATAAATTTGCTTATGACGCAGTAGGGTATACCATGAAGCAAAAGTGATGTTTTGTTTTTGCGTAGAGAGATGGGATACGCAGAAAATTGTTAAAAATAAATGAATTTGACTTACCGATCACGGTAAGGTTGACAGAGTGGTAGACAGTTGGTGAGTTTTTGAAATCCAGTCGACATTTGTACAGTCCTGCATCTGACTCCTTGACATTCTCAATAACTAAGCTCGGTGGATCGGTAGCAATTCGAAAGTAGGCGCGGCCTCCAAGTGCTTGCTCATTCGACCAGTGTTGACCTTCTTCAAGTTGTTTGTCACGAGCATCCAAACTGAAAATTAATAAAATATGTGTTAAATTTCAGGAAAACATAACCCTGCCTGAAGTAAACTCGGGTAATACCCCAGATATTTTCTCTGGAGTACAGATATTGATCTGTCATTGCCATTTCAATTTGCATGTCATTTCATAGATCAAAACAGCAATAAAAATTACATTGCATTTGGAATTTCACATCTTTAAAAATGTTTCATCTGGAATGCTGTCAAAAAGGAATGGATTTAAAAAAAGTGTTCCTTTCAGAAAAATAATAGCTCCGTAGATCAGCAGGCGTAATTCTACTCCTTTCTCGTAATTTCCCAATATATTTTCTGTATGCTCCTGACATCCATAAATAAGCTTACTCATTTTTCAAATTGGCAATTTATGTCAACTCCATGAAATGGAATAAACAGTAAAAGATGAAAGCATTAGGTAGTCTAGCTTACTTTAAGAGCACAGATTTTCAGCCGAGTAAGATGCATAACGATTTACTATGAAATTTACAAGAAAAAGAAGAAAAAACTGTCTGTTCGTAGGCATTTTTACAAAATGTGAAGTGGAAAGAGAGAATGAAAGTTCTCCCACGTGATTAGTATAGTTTTCTGAAAATATTATATGTTCTTTTGACGTATTTGGGAATTTTTCTGTGAAAACTTGTATCTAGAAGTCTTGTCTTCAAAACTCTGGCCCTGATTTTCCAACAAGGCAACATCGAATCGAAATGAAAGTAGACATCCTGTAAATTTTCTGGAGATGCTGAGCTCTGAGCCACCTACGAGTTTAGTGATACATGTGCAAAATTTTACTGAAAATAGAAAAAAGGCCAGGGTATAAAGCCATGAATCTTTCTGTAGCAAAGAATAAAGTGATATATTGCAACAAAACTGAAATAGTTGTGTAGTTATAGCTTGGAGTTAGTGGTATTGCGACTAATATGGCAATGGCAGTAAGCGAAGCTAAAGCGAAATAGTCATAATAACAACTATGATAATGCCCAGACTCACAAAGAGCATTTTGCTCAGTTCGTTGTGATGTTATGGTATGTAATATAATAATGTGCAATGTAAGTTAGTTGTAAGTAGGTACATACTTTACAAAGTTGATGGGATAGAAGCAATAAGATGGAAAGCCATAAAGCTGTTAACCCTATAAAATCCATTTAGCCAGAGAGTTTTACTCGGTCACTCATTCCTCTGCTGCTACTATTGCCATGCTCTATATATGCTACGCTACTGTTATCCTGTCGAATCTAAGAATAAGTACTATACTATAAGTGTACTATGCTGTCACAAAAAAACTACAGCAGCAAGAGAAAATCTAGCTCTAACTGTAGCAAAAGTCCAATGAAAATGGATTAGAATCACAAAAAAGCTTACTCATAAAGCTCATATTGTGCCTACCGGTCTACTCAGATCCTGTTTTGAGGATTCATGTAGATATTGCTAATATCCACACACATGCACGCACAAATGGCCAGAGAGGGACAAGAAGAAAGTAGAAACTCAACTTTCACAAAACACAAGCTCGTTAACATTTCGGATGCATTTCAACTAGTAGCTTGTATTCTAGATAAGTGAATATGTAGTAATGAATATACCACAAAAACTACTGTATAATGACATGTTATTACATGAGATACCTATATAGATTTAATATTATAAGCACAAAAGTTCAGTTAGTATATAATAGTTGTAATATCCGTTTCTGGTAGTACTACTACATTTGCTGCTATGATCCATTCTTTTATTCTGTCCATATGAGCCAAAATCCAGAGAAAACTTTCGAAGCGGTTTACTGTCAGATTATATGGGAAATAAAAAGGAAATCAATGCTAGTTCAAGCAACTGAATGGGTTACTTCCCTGGAACTGGTATACACCTACGTATTATATAGAAAATTCTGTAATTTATTACTTTTTGACTTGGACACTTTTTTGTTGTAATACTAGTTCTGGAGTGAAAATAAAAAACGAACGACTTTCACAAATATGGACATGGACACAAATCCTTTTAAAATGCAAAAAAAGCTTCGTACACAGCTTCGTACCCTTCGTACATGTAGCTAGCTAAAATCATTATTTTCCATCTTAAAATAGGTCTAACACGTTACATACATACAAGTTGTTATTTAGCTGCAATGGTACATACATCATTAAATTTTAAGCATATAAGTGGATTATTTGACCAAGCTTTATTCTTCCACCATTAAAAGATGAACCTTATTATTGGAGTCTGTCATGTAAATAAAAAGAATAAACAACTAATTATTTGCAAAACTAAAACTAGTAAACTTACAATAACAAAGTACCAACCATAACCCTGTAATGTAAAATAACCTATCTATAAAATTGAAATGTTTATTTTTTGATGGGAACGCGGTTTCATATCCATAACATGTCACAGTACAAAATGGGTCAAAAAACCTCAAATTTATTGTAGAATGATGTAAAATGAAGGTATGTTCATTACATTACACCCATATATTATTTTGTATACCCCAATCTTCATTAATGAAAGACTGCACTGTAATGCTTTGGCAAATGAAAAACAACATTTTGCTATGTAGCATGTGCACCACAGAAAACATTTTCCCATTTTAAGGTTTTTTTGTGATTACACTTGGCTGATTTCGGGTCACACAGCTGAGACCACATCTCACCTCTCCTTTTCTATCCATTAGTTCATTCATTCAGTAGGTTGGGTATTAGGTATGGACTATCACCACCACACCAGCTAGCAGCTAGCCATACCTTCTTCCAAGTCAATAGCCTTTTATACGACCAACTAACCCTTTTATACTACCTTACTTGATACCTACAATGTGTGCTTTCACTGTCTTTTACCCAAGACATTTATGATGAAAAAAGGCGTTATAAAATGGAACTGGAACAGCTTTCCTATTATATATGCTTCTTTTATCGGTCATTTTGCGCAAACATTTTATGCAGAATATATAGGAGAAAAGCACAAAAGGGATCGTGTGACTGACCGACCAAACGACTATACTGACGAAGAGAAATCTGTTTAACGATTATGAGAGACATTTGTGTGAGGAAAATAGCATATATGACTATATTTTTATGATATTGTACAGATATATGTGCAAAAATGCTATCAATGGGACCTGTAGAAGTCTGTTGTATAAACACCCGAGCACACACTATGGGAAATCATACCCGAAAATAGTTTTTCTTTTTGTTCATATTTTTATACTGAAACAACAATATGCCTTCATTACCTATCAGGGCAATACGCGGTCCAATGGTTATGCTCACTTCATTTTACTCAGACAAGGCATCAGCCGGACTGCCACACTACTTTACTCTGCTCCATTGCATTCACTTCACAAATATTCTATTCATTCTTCACGGTAGCTCAACGTATGCATGTCCACGTAGACAGTTTGCAAAAATAGAAGTTATGAAGACTGTGATCCTTAGTCAACCATGAGATAATGCTACCCAAAGGGATTTCATTCTCCCACATTTTTTCAGCGTTTTCTGCTTGACTGGATGCACTAAAGTGTGCATGTTGAATTTCACTTCTTGTAATATTGAGTTCCAGACAAATTGGCTATATTTCTAGGTGATATAGTGCTATATGTAATAAGCTCCTATGAACTTGTAACTGCATTCCATCACACATTGGCAAAATGGCAAAGTACTAGTACCAGAAATAAATGTTTTTATGAAGGGAAATATGTGACATATATGTGACATAATCATACAAGTGGTAATGGTTGTTCTGCTAGTAAAGACGGCAATAGAATGCACGTGTACGTGTTACAACGAAAGCTAAAGCTGTGTGTGTGTGCGAGACGGTTTTGAGATGGGTTGGAGAAAGAACAGCAAAAAATCACTTTGCTGCAGTATACGTTTCTTTTCACCAACATAACAGAAAAACGTATATTCTTCAATTTGTACGATTTGAGTCAGTCATTCCACCAATTCCTTTCTCTCTACGATTTACGTGGCATTTTAAGGTTGAGTAGTTAGCTTTTGCTTACTTCCTCGGAGGCAATTTTATGTGAAACTGAAAAATCTCAGTCAACTCAACCGGATATGTTATTTGAGATCACGAAGCCGAGTCGGGAAAAAGAGAAAGAATATAAAAGCGGACGTATTTATGAATGTGGATATAATATAAGTGGGTAAAAATTATTAGGTCATGTCTATTACTTGGCTCATGCATGTTTTTTATGGAGGCTTTGCGACAACGGGCTAATACGTAATTTGACATGACAAGATGGAAAACGGAAAGGATAGACTTTGATGCATACATACATACATTCATGCCCAAAATGTATGCGTAACATAAAAAAGAATGTGCCAAAGCGGAAATCAAAATATTTCGATTTCTAGGATGTCAGTTGTGTTTGATCATGATTCTTCTTGTGCTCTATTTGAAATGTCTTTGAAAATGAAGTGCTTGTTTGACAATTTTTCTAGCTTTGATCCCAAATACATAAAACTAGGTGTTTGCTTTTTATGTGCATGACAGTTGGGTGGTGCTGATTGTGAGTTGCTGAACAATCAGTATATCACAATACAATACATCAACTGCCCAAGGTTGCGAGAGGGCGAGTGATATATGTACGAAAGTATAAGTACTAGATCAATATATACACATAATCATGACAGGTCAAAATGATGATATCAGAGATGTTTTTTCGTATGTGTACAAATTTCTTTGATATGTAGGAATACAGAACTCAACTCATGGCCATTTCAAAAATCTGGGTCAACATCATCATATTTTTTATCACACACATGTCTCATGATATTGGAAGTTTTGCGATGATATCGAAAAGGGTAAACAAAATGATTATATATATGTATATATGTATTACAAAATCTCTCTCTTAGAACACAAATATTTTTGCTTACATTTGCAACTTTCTTACTTTGCGTGAATGGAAAAGAATGGAAAAACAAGACGGAAGTAATATAATCTGACTGCGATGTGATGTGTGACTTGATTGTGAACTTGAACACGATATCTTAACCGAAAGAAAGACATCTTTCAAGAGATAGTATATCCTTTATTTTCTTCGGGAAAACAGCGAATAACAAAGAAATCCAAGTAGAGTTTATTACTCTTTTTCTTCACAAAAGACAGTCTTGATGTAAAAAAAATCTTCTAGTCGTGAATAAAATTGGTACAATATCCGTGACTTAAATTAGTTGTATCCTTGAGCAAATTTTGTCAGATATATGATTTTAGTTAGAATCCATCATCAGTTCGTAAGTATAAACATTGCAGAGATCTATAAAACTTACCAATAGCATGTTTACAAGCATTTGTATATCCACAAGTTAATGGTTTAAATTAATATTCGATTTTTCTTAAATTGTAAATTTATCTTTGTTGTATATGCATAAAGATTTTCGACAGTTATATAACATAAACTATTTTCAACGTCAACAAAGTTTATGAAACAACCTGCTCAATAACGTTGCAAAACATACATATATTTAAAAACGGAAACAAGCGAGAAGTTAATAAAAATGAGAAATATTTTCAGCAAATTACACTGCCAGTGCGACTAAACCAACAAATTATTTCAAATACGAGAAACCAGTTTGCTCGCTACAAAAATAACCCAGTATAATGAAAGCTG
Source organism: Entomobrya nicoleti (assembly GCA_034695465.1). Lineage (NCBI taxonomy): Eukaryota > Metazoa > Arthropoda > Collembola > Entomobryomorpha > Entomobryidae > Entomobrya > Entomobrya nicoleti. The sequence continues at coordinate 6,851 of JAQFZG010001199.1, read as the reverse complement.
TTGCGAAAATTGTAAAATATAGCATAGTACAACAATAGCAAGAATATCGCATTACAACATTACAAGCATTCATGCTTTACCACGAAGGCCAAAGTTAGTGCCAAAGGCATCATGAGCAAATTAAACTTTAAATGAATCAAAAGTTATTGTCTTCATTACAATGGTTGTTATTACTGTTGCCTGTAAAATAATGAGTACACTTGAAAATCATTTCCTTCCGCCAGATAATGGTAATGGCTTGTTTGCTTACAAGTCTGTATTACTGTATCACTAACATACACCTCCAAGCTACGTTTTATGAACTCTGTTAGTGAGCAATAAAGATTATTTGCTTTTGCAGAAAGAACACTAAATTCTAACTAGAAAGAAAGTAATTTACCTGTATATAACCGTGTCGTTTCTTGACCAGAGCACCAACCGTATTTTCTCTCCAATGTGGGCATTCAGGTCACAAGGCAGCTCAGCAATGTTTCCCAACAGTGCTTGAACTTGGTCAGAGGAATCTATGAAAACAAGAGAATAAGAATTAAGAATTACAGTAAATATACCATTGCATGTCATTGATAAATATATTTTGATAGCATTCAAATCGAAACTAAGTTCCCTCTCATGTGAAAATAAACATTTTTCCGTTGATCCAAACTTTTTAATTCATGAAACTTAAACCGACGTCATAAAACAAGCAATATATGTATGTGTGGTTGTATTATTTTTTTAAAGAATGACTGCAAGAACTTTTAATCCTGAATTTATTTTCATATCGTAAAATACACTAAAGTTTCTATAATGTTAGTCCAACAACATCAGTTTACAAAATAATTATTCATTAACGTTATTGCATTATTTTTGCATTCCCACACCATCTTTTTATCTATCTGACTTTAAGAAACCATATTTGCATCATAACTAAATGTTATATTCCAGTAAAACATGAGTAGCCACTTTCTTTTGAATATTCAATGAAGAAAGTTAGAAGTAGTGCAAGTTAAAAATGTGCTCCACTTTCACCACCTCAAGAATACATATTTATGCTTTTCTACTTTATCCAATGGAATATGCATATTTAACGACGGGACGGCCGAAAAACTCTCTCAAGGGCTACTTATTCACGCCCCAGCTCTGCAATGTGTTTGCGTGGTTAAGCTCTTTATTTTCGAGTTGTATACTATGTATATCGTTTCTCAAACAAGTTTTATAAACTTTGTTGTTTATAGACCATGGCCATGCATTGAAGAGATCATAGTGACTATTTTTCTTACTTGGACCTAAAGTGTGAGCTTGCATAAGGTGTTTCTGCTTACTCCACTACTCCGCATGATTTCTGAGCGAAATCCCATCATTCACTTTACTTACATCATGCATGACGATGACACGCCGACTAGAATACATAGTCTCACTGACCGAAATAACACAGCAGCACAACAACGAGAACATCTGCACTGTAGTAAATACATCAAAGTTTGCGCTTTCTGGCCCAGTTATTTCCAACTAAAATGATGATGTAAATGATCCTCCAGTAAAGTACTTAGATTCAAGGACTACATGTATCTATTTTGAAGCGCAAAATATTACAAACCATTTTTACTTAAGTAGCACTATACTCGATGTAAATAAAAATGTATATTTTCTTTTTGTTTGAAGTCGTTGCACGTCTTAAAACACAAGAGAAAAAGAATTCTTCACAGATCGACACAAGCTGTTGTTCTATGAAAAAGTTTGGCAAATAATGCTTTCACGGAAAATATCATTCAATTTTTCATTTTGATATGCAATCTAAAAATATTCATCAGAAAAGTGGTATGTGTAGGCGCGAATACCATATGCTACCAAACTGTTAGATGTTTCATGGTCCATAATATTCATGAGAACAGTTCAAAATACAAAAGAAGTGTACACGAAAGAGTATAGAATGATGATGATGATGGTGAAGGAAGATACGCTGATACGTCAAGGCGCGTAACTAGACTATATTTTTTTCGTCGCACTATATATCATCATAAAAGAATAAGAAAACGTCTTTTAAGAATAATGAGCTTGGTCCATTTTCAATAGTACTCCTTTGTGATCGTAAGTAGATATCGTATTTATGAAAGTATACAAAAAACTGTTCTTGATCTTACTTGAAATGTATCTTGTATGTATACAAGAATGTATATATATATTCTGTTTATAATACTTATTGGCCTTCGTCATCCCATCACTATTACCTTTATGATGTGTGTTTTTTTGCGAAATGCGTTCACTGGAACCTATATGGCCAACCAAGACACTGGAGGCTGGAGTTCGGAACGGCTTGCGTATCCACCAATATGTTCACAACCTACCATCTTCCATTTCTCTGTAAAAACATCAGCACAATGTCTTTCAATGTGCTATGATACAGCATTCTCCAGGGACGGAATTTTTTCTCGTGAAAGAAGTGATGATGATAATCTTGATGGTGTGGAAGTAACTGATATGTTCGACTGGAAAGAGTTCCCATTTACGTATGATATGCATGCATGTGGGAGTGAAGCATGTTTTTTCCATTTGTGTTTGATGCATGAGCTATACGTGCTAGAAAGAACAGTCTCTTGAGTAATATATTATGAATATATATTATACGAATACGTGCCTTTATCATAAGGGTTTGCATAATGTTTGTAAGCATACTAAAATTATATTATAAGTGTATATGAATATATGAGAACATGTACATACTTATACTTTTCATGAATAATATACTGCACCGCATACATTAGAAATGCACATACTTATGGCAAAAAGCTTCGTAATAAAATGATTAAGATTTTTCTATAACTTGCAACTTAACAATATCCAATACAATCCATCTTTAGTTCTTTACTTTCTTTGATCTCTTTTAACCTTCACTTAATTCTCAAAATACATATTTTAACATACTACAGTCATTTTCTTCATTTGAAAAACAACAAACGATGTATCATTCCATATCAAGTGCAGGACACAGAGGTACGTATTCAAAATCAGATAATGAAGCCGGGCCGGGATACTTATTGCATTTTTATTACTTGACTTTTCATTTCAAGTTTCATATTATCTTACCTATGCGCACATGCCCACACTTTCTCGCACTCTGCTAATAAGGCGCATGTAGAATATATTCTTGTTTTATGCTGCAAATAAACCACCGACCAACTAAACAGGAAATACAACATTTATACATTTTTTTGTTTCTTATCATGGGAGAAAAGTATTGCCACTTTCCACATTATTACTCTGACTGAATGAATAACTGGCTTATTGAAATCAGAAAGAAGAAAGCAGCTTTTTAAAGTTTCCAATGAAAGAAGTTTTAATCAAATTAAATTTCTCGCTTTTTTAAGTGCATGTGCTAGTCAAGTTAGTCGAAATGAACTAACTGTTTTTCTGAGTATATAAATTATTCCCCTACTCGTCCTTACTATTTTACCCACTGTACATTTCTTAGTAGAAAAGAAAACTATTAAAAGAGCTTTAAAATAATTATATACTCGTTTATTGGTAGCTACTTTCACTTTTTAAATAGAACAACCAATAAAATTAGGAATAAAAATGACAGAGAGCGAGGAAAATAATAATAATAAATAAAAGCCACTCATGATTTGGTTGAAAGCAATATGTTTATAAACCACCAGCATAATGCATGCAATATTTATTACCAAATCTATGTATATACATAAAATAGATAATAAAATACGATACAAGAAAACATTATTAAGAGAGGCAGTTAGATACAAAATTAGATTCGTTTTGCTTCTATTGTAAAAGTAATAATAAAAAGCAAAATGGACAACATCCGTATGGATTTCCTGGAATTTGTCCTTATTTCTTTTCTCTTCCTATTACATACGCTATTATTGGTTTCTCGCAGTCTTTTCATCCTGTTTTCCAGTTTCGCCAAGACATTAAACGACAAAAATGTTCATTTAAAAACCTTGCAGATGGAAAAAAGACAACAGGAAAGTCTAAAAATTCATTAAAAATCATGGAAGAAATAAAACTCTTACTACAACGACTATAGTAAACAGAACTTTTTATCTGCAACGATCATCATCATTCTCATCGCCAACAAGGAATCCCTATCAGTTTGGTAACTTTTTTGGTTCATCTTTCTCCTGTAAAATGTGTAAAAGGAAAAGAAAAGCACCGGTGGCAGCGGCAGCAGTGGTAATAGTCTTACGACACGACTACTATCACTAAAGTACTTAGGAGAAAAAAGAAAGGGACAAAAATAGTTTGTGAAGTAACGCAAAGTAAAAAAGACAAGAAGAGACTTTTAACTTTTCGTACAGAAAAAGAGTCTTTAGCTTTCGAGAAGAAGGCATTTATCAGATATAGAAGACGTAAAGAAGTGGCGGTAGCAGAGAAGCAGTTGATTTACTATTTTATACCATTTTGTTTGATATCTAATATATAGGTAGGCAATGAATCTGTGGCAATAAAGTAAAGGTGTAGTTTGAAAGATATAATAGTAAAATATCAACAGTAAAATTGCTACTGTTCTACTGCTTCTCAAAGTTAATTTTTTTTACACAGTTGGGCTGGATCAAAACTAGTGGCAATGCTAGTTTCTGCATAAAAAGTAGCTGTACTCGTTTTATCTGGTAAAGAACTGACATCACAGCGGCAGAATTTCACTATCTTACTTTCTCTACTGGTTAAAACGAGTTCTGGAGAAATGTAGTAGGTTCGCATGCACGTAAAGTGTTTTTCTCGCTGGTAAACTTTTTCTCGTGTATGCTTTTTTTCTCGGCAGATTCTCTGGATAATGATAATATGGAAATAGTGCACCCGGCACAGTGAGAGAGTTAGGTGTGTACATAAAACATTGTAGACTTGGTCTGGCTGTGATATGATATGGTAGCAAGTTTGTGTCTAAAATCAGCAACAGCAGCAGTAAAGTTTTTTATGTTTGGTAACACACAGTAAAAAACTTGGTATGATAAGTTGGTCTGCCTGCAACACAGCACGGCACGTCCACACAAACACAAAAAGTGGCAGAATTAACCAAGTCGACAAAGAAGAAAAGCTACAGCGCGAGAAAAAGAAAAGAATGGTATGATATAAAGTAAAAAGCAAACGAATTAGAGGAATGAAGGGAGGGAGAGAGAGAGAGTGAGCTCCTCCACTGCTCTAATTAGGAATTTTAATTAGAGCTCTTTTCCTCGATAGCGTAAAAGTGTGTGTTTGTTTTCTGAGATGCTATGATGATATGAAGTATACAGTATTTAATACTTTTCATTTTGAGTCTCTCCTCCTCTCTTGGAAGATTATATTAAGACATCTTAGCAGAGTAGAGTAGAATGGAAAGAATGTAAGTAAATAATAGTTAAATAAGACAGGCGACGACGAAGAGGAAAACTGTAAAAACAAGCCTTTTATATTATCTCTGGAACGAAAAGTTATAAGCACACCTTCTCACTTTTACGAAAAAACAACTATTACCTCTCACTCTTTACCATCCTTTTTTACGAGCGTATCGTCAGCGTCAGCAACATGGCTCGACGTAAGACTTGCTAAGTTCTTTCTATTCATTGTGTAGGATGTTTTATGATGAGTGCATACTCTCCTGTGTACTTCTGAGCATTAGAATGCATGAAAGAATAACGTAGGAGGTGGGGCGGGGTAGATAAAGTAATGAAGAAACGTTGAAGAAAAGTTATTCATTAGAGAAAAAGCATGTAAAATTGTTGTATAAACAGAAAAGTGGACTTTGAACTGTTGCTTTCCTTCATTTCATCGAAAGACTGAGTGCTATACATTTTAGGTTACCGTGTAGTCATGCTGCAGATGTACTATTGGATAATAGTAATTTTTGTATGCATGTTGTTTACTACTTAAGTGTATTCTATACTGACCTGTAAGTGAAAGTCGTAATCGCTTTGAAGCATGTTCCTAAGCGTTGAAGGTACAAGCTCTCAACTCAAACAAAAAATAGGTGTTTTTAGATTGTTCCGGGAAATTTCTTGGGATTAGAATTTAGAATATATTTTTTGTTTTTCATAGTTAAGCGTGCATTTCATTTGCATCCGGTTCCAATTAACTTTGCTGTTGCGTCATAAATTGAAGTGCATTGCACCCTCACTGCTACATTTTGTGTAATCGTAGAGGAAGGAAAAGTATATAAAAAGCTTTGAGTTGAATGACGAAACATGAAACCCTGGAGAGTAAAACTTTAAAGTAGAAGGATGCTTCATCTTGTCGGACTAAAAATAAATAGAAGATCTTCAAATTAAGTAAAACTAGAACTCAGTTATTTTTACTCAAATTTTGGGAAGTTCCGAATGTATTGTACTAAAAAATTGTACATCACACAATATAGGTTAAGTATGAAACAGGTGGGCATGGCTTGAGTACATGATTTAGTTGACTTGTTCGGTAATTACTAATGTCACTTTTAGACAATTATCTACTTTCGATTTTAAGTTATTAGTACAGCATGAGGGATTTTAATGTGAAGAAAGGGAAAATGCTTAGAAATGGCAATGTTACAAAATGCAAAAATTTCGCGTAAATGTGTACGATTTCATTTCGTGAAGTTTATTTATAAAGCTTTTTTTCGAGTGAGTGAAAATCGAATATCCCTACTTATTCGTTGTAAGCACACCCTACTCACATTTTGTCCTCATTTCCATTGCAAATTTTGTGAAAAGTCCCAAACAAAATTAATCAAAAGTCGGAAATCCTATTGCTTATGTACACACAATTATACGATATAGCTTGTGTACATAGTGTGAACTTTCATAAAAGAGCGAGTTATAAATAGACACAAAATTTCGTACGTCCGAATTCTTACGTGACACGGTGTCGGCGTCACCGGGCAAATCGAGAATAAAACAGGGACATTTAGG
>JAQFZG010001198.1:0-23035 GCA_034695465.1 Entomobrya nicoleti | reverse complement strand
TTTTTTGACTGTGGAGTTTTTTACCCAGCACAAATAAAATAAGTGGTTGTGTATTGTGTGGAATTGTAAAGAAGATCATGATGCACCACCACCAAACGATGATATAAAAGTAAGTTATAAAAACTAGAGGAATGGATGGAGAAGAGTTATATGGAGCAAACAAGACGGTATCAGCGCTGCTCGTGCTACTAGCGCTGTGGTGTCTCTCTTCGTCCATAAAATAGCACTATGCTTCAGCACACACTCACAATAAAAAAGTATAATAGCGACTCTATTTGAAAGTAAAGCGTGTATGTGTGTGTGGAAGCCACGTCAACCTTGAGACAGATTTATAGTACGTATGTCACCAGTGTATTGGAAAGGCATGAAGAAAGAGGAGAAAAAAGTGGGAAAAACCGATCAACTATATCAACATCAAGCCAAAGCCACACGCGCACAGATTATCCTTCAATTCAACTGATGCATTTTGTACACAATCCTTGTGATTTTGTCCCAGCATTGCTTTACCGCTTTTTTCGTCTTTGCCGACTTACTTTTTTATGCCGGCTGTTAAAAGGAGATTAGCTGTTCTTTTAAGGGTAATACCCTTTGTGCACTTTTTTAAGTAGAAGCAGCTAAAAACGAAAAGCTTTATGGCCGCACATACGCCCGGAAATATTTTGAGGATCTCCAAGTTAAGCGTTGGAGGTAAGCCTTGCGTCATAAAATAAGGAATAAGGCAAACACAAATATGTATGCACACATGACTTTATGCACAGCACATTAATAGTTAGGCTTACAACGAGAAAAGCCTTATGCCCTGCCATTTGATTCATTCAGAAAGTGTGAGCAAAGGCCCCGCTGAAGGTATAAAACGGTTCATCATCGTGTCACCATGCTCATTTAACCTTTCCCTTGAGAGTCTTCACTTACGCCCTCATATAACATGTTGAAAAGTTGGTGTCACTTCCCCACACATATATACATAGAGAAAGAAGTGCAGTTTGTTCTACTAGCACGAACATGATCATCGTGGCCATGTGAAAAGTGTGACAGATCATATTTAGTGTGGCATAATGGTACATGTGTTGTGTTGAGCTAGTTACTTCCTGCCACCAAAAGACATAGACCGAGAGAGTGAGAGAGAGAGAGAGAAGAAAGAGGAGAACCAGGAGACGGTTTCCAGCAGTTCTAAATTTAAGTGGTTGCATTACCGGCGGTGGTGGTAAAGGTAGTGGTGGTGGCGGGGATTGGAGTGATGATGCGAGGAGGTTGCCGCCGAGAGTACTAAAGCAATGAGGTAGCAAAAAGATGTGGATAAAACTTGCCCTAATCTTGTGGAACATATCTTTTCTTTCCTCAAGTTCCCTTTCTCCCAATGCAACTTTTTTCTCAGAAAATTGTATTATATATAATGTAGCCTAGATATACGTGTATGCATGTATGTAAATGCGACATACCTCTATCCTCTTTTTTGCATTATAATAATATCCCCAACTAAAAGTTTTTAAGAGATTTTTTTTGTTAGAAAACATTTACCACCAGCACACACTACCACGTAAAAAGGGAACAAAAAAAAAGCTTGAAAAAGTTTTGCAAGTTGGAGGAAAAGGAACATGAATACGAAAGGAACTGGGAAATGAGTAGGTAGGTGATAGTTGCAAACTTATAAATACGTTTGGTGGGTTGATGAAAGTAAGCTTTTGGATGTTCTCCTCTTTTCTATATATGTAGACGGGATGTTAGTTGAGGAATTAGTTTTCTCGCATTTTCAAGTAGATGTGTGTAGTACTACTAGTTTAGATGCGTGTGGGGCAATAATTTCTTCTTCAAGTGGGGTAGACTACTACATATACATATAATACTCAGGAAAATATCCAACGTCCTTGTATGATGATGAATATTACCGATGCGATAGCACGATGATTTCCCCCTGTTTCTACCTCCTTTTATCATCTCCGCACTCGGAAATACCTCAAAACTTTTTTTTATATCAAAGGCTAACACGTATATATGTATGTATGTGTTTGTAATATTCTAATTATGATATAACATACATGTAAAACAAATACTAGTGAGATAATTTTGTGCAACAAAATGAACTTCATATCGCCTCCCCCCCCCTCCCTCTCTTATAGCTCTTTCCTTTTCGCACTGAATGTACATAGAAACATATGTACATAAATGAACACATATTGTCTGTCCACATTTTACTGCTCCATAACATCCAATTCTGTAATATCTACGTATTTATACACGACTCTTTTTAATGACTGTGCCACCATCAAAAGTCGACCGCTCTTGTTTTATGAAATGACTTGGACTGAAATGACTCCTGATGGCTTGGCAAAAAAGAAAGAAATGGAAGGAAGAAAAGTCATTTTACTAAATCCATTTTCTCATCGAGTAGCAGAGGAGCATCAGCAGCACACATTTCATAAATACGTAATGACTCACATCATCACATTGTCATTTGTCGTTAGGGTTTGGTGTGGAGGGACATAAAAAATAAGTACTTACACGGTGCACTTCTATTAGTAGTGTGAGTGAAGAGTTTTGTTCTCTTGACTCTCTCTCTCTCTCTCTCTCTGTCGCTCTTCTAGTAATAAATACGTGATGATGGGACAATGGAGAAGAAGATGGTGTGGCGGTTACGTCCATGATGACTTTGGTGACGAGTGTACTTCTTTTATGTATAGTGGTAAAAGCAGCAGCCACTTGTCACTTACTTTAAATGCGCCAAACTTATATTTTGTTGTCGCCGTCATCACCATCTTTTTCCTGGAAAAGGTGACACCGCCAAAAGCGATGAATAAAAATCTACAGCTCAGATATACATATAATGTATAAAAATGTATGTCTTGTTGTCGCAACATTCTGAATTTTGTTTTTAGCCTTTGCCATACATGGAAAATGTCCTCTGCATACATTTCGTCATTATTGACACTCGACACGACGATTTACCTTGGAATGACGACAATCTCTTCGTCTTCACTATTATCATTGTCTTCACTACCACCACCACCATCAACATTACATCTGCTGAATTCCATATTTTGATGGAGACATTGGAGATATATAGAAGAAAGATCATTTAGTAACTATAATAGTGTGGATACGTACACCATACCACTACATTCTAGTTCAATGAATCACATTTAGCGGCTCTTCTGGCACAAAGCCTGACTTTCCCATGTTACATTATTTCGAAAGCAGCGTTGTTGCTCCATCACTAAAAGACATATAAGTATGAGCACTAGCTAAAGCAATGGTATGTATATACAAGCCATAACCATCATCCAACGCAAATAACAAATAAAGAGAGCAGAAAGACAGACGGTTAAAAGAGAAAAGAAGCTATTCATTGTTGTACGCACGCCAATGACTATTACACATGCTCATTATTCCTTATAAATTGTACACAGAAAGTAATATGGTACAGAATAGAAACGACCACGTGTACCCATAAAATGTGTACACTTGACTGTGCTCGATCAAATACAAAACAACCACACACGATCGCGATCGTTGTCAAATTTGGCCTATTGTAGCCACCTTCGCTGTGTGGTAGCTTCTATTTTAGTGCTACACATATATATATTCATACACACATCATATCCATGTATAGTATACCAACAATAATTTTAGGGCACTGAACTCTCCTTTGCCAGACTTTATGAAAGTAAATACACTCAGTTGCTGGTAGCATTGCCGTAGTCCTTCTCTCCTCGGTGCATATGAAAAGTAGGCAAGACAAAAGCTCATCTGTATTCTGTCATTACCTTCCCTGCCCTGAAACAATTCTTGATCTCCTCATCTTCCACTCTAACATACATATAACATAACACTACATTGGTGATATAAGGTTTGCGCTTTTTTTCGCCTGCAAGCTAAGCTCACTAACATTATCACTCTCAGAATAAGGAGAAAGTTGACCAGCAGATGTTTCCTCGTCATTACCTTCTTTATATGCGCATTTGTGCAACCTACACTGTTAATAGAATCTCAAGTTTTTTCAACATTCGTAGTTTTATTTTCACAAGTTTTGGTTTCTAAAACAAATCTATGCAAAAATTAGCTTGCCATCTACAAAAAAATACGAAGACTTCTACTGTGAGGTAGAAAGTGGCAAAACCACGTACCACCAACCACCGCCTCCTTCACCGACACATTTCTTGTAAGATTGTAGTTTTTTTTGGTGTATTGCGTTATATTTGGTGTGGTTGTTGGTTGCAAGGATAGCATATAATATATGTTTTATTTTTTTTCATTCGTCCACTTCAGACCTGACTTGACTTGATGGTTTGCCTGGTCATACCTGTCGATCAAAAGGAAATGATAAGTACATTTCAAGCGCAAACCTAACATGTATAATATTTTTTTCTTGGTCGTGTTGGCAGCGCACCACCACAATCACCACTACCTCAGACATCATTACGGAACGCATAAAAACCGCCCATCTTCCTCATACACGCTTTCCTGTTCCTTTTAAGACGTAAAGAAAGACCTCCTTTTCCTCTCTCCTTGGCTTACCTAGATGAATGTGTCCTGCATATTTTTTCTCATTTTTTTTCTTTCTTTCTTTCTCGTCTTTCAATAAAGAATACGAAGAAAAATGGGAAAGCATTATATAAGAGCAGCCAATTTTCTTTGTTTCCTTCTCAAACAGCACAATTCTCTTGCAGCAATGCTTTATGCATTAATATGTTGGTGCAAAAAGTGTGAAAGCTTTTCTTAAAATATCCTGTTTAGTAAAAAAACATTAAAGTATACGTGTTTATACATACGCACACATATCCCCAATAAGTTATGTATATATTTTATTAATAATATATCTATCATCTCTTATGGCTTGTGTAGATAGATATATATATATGGTAGGTGTATTAAATTTTTTTTATCTATTTCGATTGAAATTGTTCCTTTTGGAGAACACTAGTGGATATATTTATGTATTTATTATAATACAAACCAGTCTTGATTAAATGGGCAGATGAAGAAGAAGATTGCTGTAGAATTTCCGCTTTATTTTCCATGGCATACCATGCATACATGCGAGCTCACTCTTGCTTCTCATTTGAGTGCTGCAAACCATTTGGTAAACCCTATTTTAGCATGAAAAGGAAGAAAAGAAAGAGCGAGAGAACAAAGGAGTGAAAGTAAGACCGAATAAGAGAGAGAGAGAGAAAACTGGCAAAGAAAGAGTAAGAGCTGATAAGTTAAATAGCATCTGCAAGTATTTATTCGTCAATTTAGTTTCCTTTTTCATTCTACTTGCCTTCTCTCTTGATCAGAACCCTTTTTCGATTTGATACTATAACAATTATGTATATGCACACATGTATATATATATTTATACAGATATAGATAAGTAGTAGTTGTGTGCATGTATAAAAATCTCACTACAATTTTCTTTTAGATTGGAACAATAATTTGGAGAAACGATAGAAACAATGGCTGTGAGCAGCAATAGTAGCATGGCAAGGCAAGTGAGAGAATGGTATTTTGCGTATATTTGTCTGTTGTACACTGACTCACTACAGCTGCTACTCCACACTGCTACAACAAAAAGAAACTTGGTTTTGTCTCTCTCTCTTGTTCATGTGAACTTCATAGTTGCCTTTTATTACTATATCGGTTTTTTTACAAAAAAAATACAAGATACAGTAAATAGTTGCAGTTTTTTTTACTCAACACATTTTTTTCATTGTGAACGGTGATAGAAATTGAACAGAAACAAAATGGTTGTTTGGTGACAACCAAATAGGTACCACATGAACCTTGCCTACTTTTCCTTTTCTTTCATATAAATAAGCGTGCAGAAAAAAAAAGTGTAGAATTATTTTTTTATCCAGTCTAAACTTATTAGATTGCATGCATATCAGTAGAATACTTCCGCTCCAAGTAGCACCAGATCACAGTACAGTAGAGTAACGTTGACTGTTCCAATTGAGCGCAGTTTGCTTAAAAGGAAAATGACGACGACAAGACTGTAGTGATAATGTTTGATTGTGTGAGTGACTGTAAGAATTTGTAAAGCTGGAAAAAAGAATGTGTTTTTGCCACACTCTTTTCTTCGGCATGCAAAAGACTGAGATATGTATGTTGAGTGAGAGAAACTCTGTAAAGCTATCGATCACGACAATGCTTCTATGAATTCTTATCAGAGTTTTTTAAGACATCGATACATATTCATTCTCATTCTTCTTCTCACTCTCCCCTGAACCCCCCCCCCTTCTACTTGTTTCATCACTTAACATCTCAGTGTATAAAATGTACTTGCTGAGCATATGCTTCTATGACAGACTGTTTAAGCAGCAAGCTAAAAAAAACTATTGCTGCTGAATATATTTTCTAGAGTAGTTTCGTTCTATCTATTTTATGTCTAATAGAGTTCACACCTTTTTCGAGCTTTTTTTATTTCTTGTTCTTCTTTCGTATAACATTGCTATAGACGTATACTTTTTGAAAGCCGACAACGATAACTTTTCCCTTCATCCCAATTTCTTGTTCGTCTTTCTTTCGTCGTCGTCATCGAAGTCGTCGTCTCTTTTTCTTTTTGTTCTGCTTTACTCAAGCTAACGTTCTCTCATGCTAATAAAGCAGTGAAAATCACTCTTTCAAAATGTCTTATCTTCTCGTGAAGAAAGAATGAATATTGTTAAGAGTAAGAATGGGAATAGAAGGAATGGGAAGATTCGTTTCTTTTTTATGCGTTTTATTAGATCTCCCTTTTTATCTCACCATCATCATCACGATCGTCATCATTCCTTCCGTCATTCCTATAGTATAGGTTTTTATGCATTTATAGTATGTAAACTAGCAAGCATACTCAAGTTGCACTACAACCATGCCTTTTTTATATATTATCAAAAATGCACTAAAACATTTCGGCTTCTAGTCCTGTAAAATGGACATAAAATCTGCTGCTTGTGCTATTCTTATTATTACACAACTATGATTTTTTTCTCATTCTTAGTGAGTCAAAGCATATTCAGTAGATTATCAGCCTTTCTGCAATATTGTCTACTTGTGTAACCGTAATAAAAGAAATAATATCCATGCATATCGCATTTTTATATAACTGCAATTTTATGAAGTGGTCACAAAAAACTGGTGGTAAAAGTGGAAAAGGGAAATTGATGAAAGTAGGCATATTATCTATTTCAAATATTTTTATGTCATAATATCCCTTTTTCCATTTCTTTCCCTTTTTATTAGAAAGCAATAATATTCATCTCTCTCTATTTTTCATCAAACGGCAAATTTTCTCAGAAATGATTTCATTTCTTTTACTTTTTTATGAACACGAATATTCTTTCAGTTCTTTTCCGTTCAATTCGTTTTTAATATAAAAATACTTTTTGTGCTTTTCTTTTATTATTATTATTAGCTTTTTTACCTTTACCTACACAAAATAGATTTTCCACTTTTTTTTATTTCACCTCAACGTAATCATCATCATCTTCTTCCATTATTTTCCACCGAATTGAAAAAAGCTCTGCTCACGCGACGTTAGCTGTTGTTGCACGTACGTCAAAATGTCAAAAGATGGAAAGTAACAAACCATCTCCTCAAATTACCATAAAAATGAAATCAGTAACGAATTTACTATCATCACATCACACATCATCACCTTTGCTGGTAGGAAAAAAAGGTAGTAACAACGACAAACACAAAATACTGAACCCTCTCCGACAAATCACTATTTATATTCATATTTAATATGCGTAATATATATCTTCCCCAAAAAATGTATATATAATGGTTTTTTGAGGTGGAGGATAAAGACGGTAAAAGCAATAAGCATTATGATGGAGGCAGACGACATTTCAACAGCCAAAATAGCAAAAAGGTCCAACATTTTAGCTTTAACCTCTCTCACAACGACTAACACTACTCGCCGCGCGAGCAAGCATGGGAAGCGAGAGAAGTAATAAAAGTGGAATTGTTGAATGGTTTCTTTACTTTTTGCTGCGTAGCGCTCTCAGTAGAAAAATATATCACCCAATTTTGTAGCATGTCTGCAATTCATTTATTCCCTTTTGTTTTATTCGCCGTCTTATTCTTCTTTCTCTTAACCCTAAAACTAATTCAAGTCATCGCATCGCCGTCCAAAAACTGCAAATTCTTGTTCTTTCATGTTGACCAGGCCATTTTAGCGGGGAGCAGCACACGCCTCGTCGAAAAGTCTGTGCTATTGAATCCGTGTAATAAATATTTCCGACGTTAAATAATGACTTCCATTGTTATTGCAGTTGTAGCCTTTCCCTCGTAAATATACCACTAGGCCATCTAATAAATGTATATAATGCAATAATAATAATATATTTAAATGCTTTCCCGCCTATATATAACTTATACTACCGTTGTTTGTTATGCTTTCTCTTCTAACCACATACTATTATTGCACCACCATGGAAACCTTATTTTATTGTTCAAAAGTTCAGAACTAGATTGCACTTTGTGATTTTAGTTGTCTTTAGTATGTATGTACATACATACATACTTCTCTTTGCGAGACTTGCATATATTTTAATGGCAATGCTTAAATTATATCAACAACCAAGTCAAGTCCACACTCAAATATATCCTTGGTTACCTTCGTATGTAAATTCCCATGCTATCTTCCTTTTTTTCAGCCAATTCCTTTCCCGAACATATGAAGTAATAAAAAAAATCATGAAAAAGCGACTCCATGACTAAATTGGAGAAAAAATGGTAACCAGGTTGAAAAGAAGCGACCAATTTCAGAGCATATTTGTATCTTATTTACAATAAAAAGGGGAAAAGAGATAATATGCATGTGTTCGTCTCATATGTGATAAGTAAAGAATGCAAAAAGGGAAATGATTGTGTGTGCCTGCCTGCCTGCCTGCCTGCCTTCTTGCATAGCAGTTATTGTTAGGAAATATTTGATCACTTTTAACAGAGTGGTTTTTGACATATGCGCTTTATTACGTATGTATAGAATTTTGAACTTTTGTGTCTCTCCTTGTACCGTTTTCACTCCTCCTCACAAGCCTGTTTTACTAAAATGGTGTACAATATACAGGAACGCTTCTTCGTTGAAAGCGTCATCCTTCCCTGTCACTCGTCGTGAGACCTTGCACTACCTACCATCGCCGCCTTTCTCACTATTCCCTTTTTCCCTTTACTAGTTGACAACAAGCGACGAGAACGAAAAATGAAACGCATGAATGAATGAATGAAGGCATCCACTTTTATTTTCCTCTTTTCATGTAAAACTAGTACAACATGTGCATATGTAGTAGATATATACTTACTGTATTGTATAAATATATACATATACTATACATTCATACATTTATTTATAATAAGTACAATTTTTTTCGGAGACGCAATGAAGCCTGTCACGGTGCTTTTGCCATTTTGACGTTAAGATGAGAAATGATTACTTCCATTTTTTCCGTCTTCGTGTATACATGTCGCACACACCACCAAAATGCGTAGTTGTTCAGTCACTCACTCAATCATACCGAGAGAGAGAGAAAGAGTGAGATAGACGCAACATCAGCAGTAGTAGAGCAAATCATAAAAAATTCCACTAACTTGACTTTACTCTGGTACTGGTGTAATATTTATTATGCATCATCGTCTTCTCAGTAGGCCGAAGTGGCTGGGTTGGCTCCTGTACTTGTTTTTTCTTCTTTCTTTTTGTGCAACAATCTGAGTTTGTATTTTTTACGCTAGTTTAAATAATATATAAAGTGTACATAATTTAAAATATTCATACTATTTTCATTGCCTACCTACACATCTCTCTCTCTCTACCTGCCTGTAACAGCCACTGTTTTTCCTTTCTAGAGTTTTTTTTTCAATAATATCTTCAAAAGACAGAGTGGCGCATTTATGTTTGCTCTCGACTCTCCTATATACTCTTTTTGCTTCCACCATTCTTCAAAAAAGAAAACTTCCCAGGGTATCTCTACACATTTCCTTGTACTATTTTACTCGTATTTACCTACTTTCAACTTTGATGTTATTTGACTTTTAGTATTCCTGGGATTTGGTGCACACATTTATTTACAAGCATTTTTTTAAAGATTTTATTTTTGCTGATACCACTTTCTCCTTTACCAGTTTACTCACTCACCCCGTACTGTTTTACAACTTGGGAAAATGTTCCCAAACAAGGAAATGCACAAAGTTACTCACTACTATGCTATATATGAGTATAGCCGTGCTCTGTCATGCACTTCTTTGTGTATGGACGTATCGTCATAATAATAATAGTAATAACAGTAATAATGATAATAGTAGTAATAATGCGTCATTTGAATATTATCGTGGTCATGACAAATATGAAAGTAAATGTAGGAGACAGGCACGCACTTATACAAGCTGACTCCTGCTGTTTTTATGAATTCTTTCTCCAGCAAATGATCATATGCACTTTAAAATTGCTGCTGCTGGAATGACTGGAAGGAGAGGAAAGCTACTCACCAGGCATTTTCTTGTCGCCTTACTGCGTCTTGTCTTACAACTATTACTTCTCTACTTACTCCATGTGATGTTATGTTTATAGTCTCACATTTCTCTGAGTATCTCATCTCTCACAAAAAAACACTCGACATACACCCTTTCTTTCTCTCTCTCTCCAAGGTTCATAGACTTTGACTTTGCAAAAGGTAGTAGTGGGAGTATAGGGGCTTTCTTTTTGGTATGGTGGTAGCACAATAGTTAGGTAAACTCCATAACATAAAGCGGTGGTCGTATATTGTGACTCGTAGTAACATTCACTGTTGTTGTAGCAGTACTTTTACGAGAGAAAATCCATTACTCTAAACTATTATGACTCATTCATGAAACAAGTTTTCTCTGCATTTCTTTCTTTCCTTTTCTGTGCAGGACTAGTAGTCTAGTAGTCATCGTTTTTATTTTTGTCCTCTTTCCTCTTGCTTCATGAGTATGTATGCACGATTCATTCCTAACCATGCTGCTCCTTAAGAGTATAAAAAAGGTGAGTGTGACAGTAGTCGTGGCAAGTATTTTTATAGTTCACCTTACGGTTCCGTTGTTACATCTTGACTTTTTGCTTCCTTCTTCTTCACTTCCCACTATTATTCAAGGTTGGTTATAGCAACCAGAAGAGAGAAGAAGAAAAACCCGTTGATGGTGCAAGTCAAGTCACCATGATTATAAGGTCCTTATCTGAGCGTGTATTGTATATCTGTATGTGTACCTTTTTAAGAGCGTGTTGTAAAAAAACCCAAGAAAGTCACACATTCACAAAAAGATAAGGTAAGTAGTGAGACATGTATGTTGTACTGAAAAAAAATATCACTGTAGTCATGACACCAAAGCAAGTGAAATATAGAAAAGGTTGGTTGGATGGTTGGTTAGTTGGCTACTTTTTCTCTGTCTCTGGATTTTACAAACGATATGGCAGTGTGATGCAGCAGTTTTGGGTGATGGTGAAAGTAAGTAGATGAACAACATAAAATGGTTATGTACTAGTAGAAACGAGACACGTAAACTGCGTGTACAACTTTTTTCCTCCATCATCCTTGAAGTTATTTCAACTCTTTTTTTTAGTGGCATGGCGTTGGATGGTGGCAGAGAGGCCCTACGTGTGAGTAGGTATCTATATAACTTTGCTTTGTCCCTAGAGCTACTTTACCGTTCATTCACTTATGAGAATTGCATATTGCTCTTGTATCTAACTTTATCATGGAAACATAGTGGCTTCTAGTGTGAGTCCTGTGCACATGAACAAAATAGATAAATAAAAACTGTGCTACAGCACGAGATGTTGTTGGCCAGGGTCGTTGTCGCATTAGATATCGTTTGTTAGTATAACCAACATAAAAAAATAAACCTACACCCCCCTTTCTCCTCTCATTCAAAATGTGTGTCTGTTTTCCATTTGGATGGTTGACAAAAAATAGTGTCGTTGCATTTTTTATGCATGGACGCAGGTACTCACATTCTACACGATGGTAATAGGCAACAACTTGGATAGTTTTGTATTATGTGTTTGTGTGCATTATTGTATATTGCCCAATTTTCTGCTTCTGCATACGTTATGTCCTCCTTTTCTCTCTCTCTCTCTACTTCCCTTGTCGCCGTTGTTCATTGTCAGTAATTCAGTAAATATATTGAAATAAAAAGCTGTTTCGTATACCACAGGATAACTTGTACATACATTTTCATACATACATGCACACATGGGTAATGGATACACACTCCACATCTACCTCCGGAAACACATACTCCATTCAACGTACAAGAATAACATTTGCACATATGCGATGAGGTTAAAAATAACAGTTTTTTCTTCAGATTTTTTTTCTTGTTTAAATTGGTTGGACACATTGAACTCTAGTATTCTCTTCACTTTCTCCGGCTGTGTCGCCGTACAAGAGACATGACATTTCTGTCTACCACTGTGAAATACACAAGTGCATACATATGAGTGTATATGAAGATTTTGTCAGACCTACCATTGTGTACAACCAGCACCATACAGTTTTATAGTCTGTCTTTTAGATATTCATTTTATTCTGATGCTTTGGTGCCACTTTCTCCTCGTGTTTCTCTACCAATTTCTCGTTTCAACCCATCAATATCCCTACCAGAGCAGCAGGGAAACGGCTAGTAAAATTGATGTCAAACATAGAAATAAAAACGAAAAAAATAAGGTTTCGTATAAAAATGCATATTATTCAAGTAAAATATATGGCTATAATAATAACACATAACGTGTGTAGCATATGCGCTAGAGTTGGAAAATAAGTTTTTTTTCTTTGCTAGAACAAATTTGTAGAAAAAAAAGCTGCGGAGTGTTTGAAGATGAAAAAACACTTTATTTCCTGATACCATATTATCCAGTTTGGTTCTATCATTATCTTCAGTCACAAGCTCCCGTTTTCTTTGTGCTGCAAAATGGGAAATGATAGGGTCATATTTTAAAAGAAATACTGGTCATGTTCAGCAAAAGAAATAGTGGCAAAAAAGGCTTTGTACTAGTTTCTAACATTTTAGACTTTTCACTTTTTCCCATACATTTTTCCTCGTTTGCTGATGTCGTTGTTCTGAAAATATTTGCAACATTTTCAACGTTTTTTTATTCTTCTGCTGATTGTACCATTGAACTATTTGCTGTGTACCACACTCTTTTTGCTGTTGTCATGATAATATGCACTTCCTGGATAAAAAAAACGGAGAAGGAAGAAGGCTGACAATGTGTATTCATCCAAGCATAGATACATTTTAGTTGTTGCTATTGTTGTGGAGGAGGGGACCGCTGACAATGTCTTCCCATTTATTATAGTATTTGTTTGTTGACATAGTTATATTGGTAGGATGATGATGATGAGCATGTACTTGTTTATGGGGCTCCGTATGTTAAAGTGTGCCTATTTTGTGTTTATCAGTTTTCTCAGGAATAGTGAAAACCATGCTACTCATTTATAACTCTTGCAATAATAAACTGCCAAAAGCATGTCCCAAATTTCGGCAGTGGGCCAGAAAACGTTTATTGTTGTAGATTATTGCACCCTGCCTTGAAAGCTATTTGGATTCCTTCACGAAATTGTATATCTCTGTAAAACTTGTTATATTTTGTATTAGTTTTTACACGCTTTCATAAATTGTAGATGATATGGTATAAAGGGAACCAGTATTTTCAATAAGGTTTATAGCCTTTGTTTGCATTTAAGTAAATAGAAGTTTTCAGAATAGGATTGCTAAGCTAAGTAGGTGTAGCAGTTATCAAGAATTTACGATTTATATGTTATGTACCTTGAAAATGGAAACTCAGTTGGAGTAGAACTTTTTACATTTCCAGACTATATCACAATGTCATTTTATCTATCGTTTTTCCCACGGAAAGAAGGTAAGATGTCATTACTTTTCCTTGCGATGTGCACAGACACATTAAAGTAAATGTAGCCCTACACATTTACCCCCTCACCAAAGTATGAGAACCTTTTTTATTGAATGTTTTCATATTATGTACGTCCATTGGCTTTGAGTTAACTGTCAAGCCGTTGGTAAACTGTCTGCGTTTCCGTTTAGTTTTGGTTTCCCTGAAACAGCTACTTCCCGTCTTTTACACGAGATTTGCCAGACTCCACTCCACTTTCCTCTACCAAAGTGCGTAGTGCCTACCTTCTAGTTTTTGTGAATGGATAATGCGACCATTTGAGCCATTTCGTTTCGGTATGATAGTCCACGAGCCACATCAAGTCGACAATGTGTAAAGCATGGGATATACACACGAACAAGCAGCTTAAGCTGTGTAGATTTTGCAATAAGCACATATCTTAAAAGCTTTCTTCCTCTTGTGTTTGTCCGATTTCCCCCTTTCTCTTTCTCTCTCTCTCTCTTTCGGTGCCGCTTCGCCATTTGCCTCTATCACTACTTCAAATACTATCAGATACCCAGCAGATAAATAGGCAGCAATCCATTCTTGTGACCCCTGCATTACTACAACTGCATCTATAATCTATTTAGATACTATAAGGCACTTATTTCTATTTATACCATTTCCAAAATGTGTTTCACCATCACAACATTATATACAAAAAATGTCTACAGACGAGCAAAAAAAAGTCACACTGTTTTGCTCCTGCCGTCGTTGCGTTGGTGGCTCCATTTCCGTGCGACTATATAGAGGCTACCACATTATTCTAATGCTGATAATATGCATAGTGTCTACGTATCGTGAAGGTGAGTACCACACAGTAATGGCAGCTATTTTTATGCCCATCTCTAATCAGATAATGGAATGGCTTCTTCGATTGCTTCCACTAGTCCAAGTGGATTCTTTCTCCTCTTTTTTTACAACATTTCCCCGTATTTTGTTTTTCTTGTGGTGGTGGTGGCGGCGGTGTGACTCGTGTACATGCTATGGAACATAACTTCAATGTTGTTTCAGTTTTCCTCTTGTTGGCCGCCTGCGCCTTCGTTTTTTCGTCTTTTTCATTTTTATAAGAACGAAAATAGAAACTAACTGCACAGAAGAATGTAACTGGAAGCACTACACATACTATCTACACAAAGCTCACGAGAGAAAAAGAGAGAGAGAGAGAAAAGGCCATTGTCATTTCTACATGGAAGGTAATATGAAGAGGAGAAGGTCGGGGAAATAACGTTGAAAAAAGAAACATTTTCAATTGATGGATGTGTACACATATACCTGCTGCTCATTGTACATATAATGTACCTACCTACACAAGGTGCTTGGAAGTTCCATGCCAACCTGGAAGAGTATGTTTGCTAGTGTCTGGAGGGAAAAAAGAAAATTTGTACACACTGCGTACCTTAATAAATGTAATAGATAAAGTTCATTTCTATCTATTTATGTACATGGTTATACATGTACTTTATATAAAACCTATAAAAAAGAGAGTGAAACTCGCCACAGTGTGTTATTTCTTGCAAGACAAGGTTTTCTCCAATTTTATCTTAAACTTTACGACAGCGTGCATTTACAGCAGTGGTGCTAGCCCTAGAAGTTGTAGTGATAATAGTAGCAGTCGACGCCATTGAGGATGAAGGAAATAGTAGCAATTTTGATCGGCCTCTCTCTCTCTCTCTCCCACTCTGACTACCTTTGCAATTCTACCACCAACTTTAGTTGGTTTTCCCTCTTAAAAACTACTTCCGAATAAATAAGTAAACAGAGAAGCACATTCACATGTTTCGTGCTTAAAGCTACTATCTTTTTGCATGAATGTGTAAGGTGATGTGCGCAAAACGTATAAAATATACATATTTGAGAGCGACGAGTAGGAGTAGGTGAAACATATACACACGCAGACACACTTCGACAATAATATAAAATGCATGGAGAATACTATTTTGTTTCCTAGTTGGAAAAGTTGAGTGTATAACTTTGTACGTCTGCAGTACCTACGGAGAAAGGAGAGCTGTTGGCTCTTCTTCCTCCTTCACACATGACTATGTCTCATATGGATGTATGCTTATATGATGTTTCCCCATTATCTTAATGGCAGACTGAGGGAAAAAAGTTATGGAAGAAACTGCTCTGCCATAAAATCCTGGATAGTCAAGCTAGTTGAAATTGTTGTCTGAGAGAGAGAGGGAAAGCGTATGTATGTAACTTCTCTCGTTGTTGTACAAAAACCATATGGACTCTTGAACTGCCATACACTACACAAAACAGGAGTGGATATTTTTCTCGGGCTTTTTGTACATACACACATTTACGTACATCCATAGTTTCTTCATAGGATACATGCCATCATCAAACAGCTTTACATCTATTACATCAGCAGTTTCACCACTGCTGAATATTTTTTGTTCAGGGTAGAAATTTTTAAACAGGCAAAAAAAGAGAGAAAAAAGTCAGAGTTGGAATTGGAAAAAAAGAGGACTGCTGGTGAATGGAAGACAGACAGAGAGAAAATGCAGGTGGATTAGTTCTCAGGTGAAGTTGACGTGGTTCTCACACCGCCTTCATGATTCCACATACTATATACTCCATACAGAATATTTATGTGGCAAGATCAAATCTTACATTTCCCCCATGGTCCTTCTAAACATACCTATCCAGCTAGCGGCTTGCCTCTGGGATAATACGTCTTGTGCATTTTTTATTTGCTTTTAAATTTAACGTACACAATCCATACTACTACATGTTGTTTTGTGCATGTGTGTGCTCTCCCATATAGATAGACGGTTTACCCCAGTTTCCTCAACTTCTTTCTCTTTTTTTCATACGCATGAGTTTGTTCACTACATTTGTTTTGATATCCTACTTTAACATGCATGAATTTAATCAGGGTGAAAACAGAAAAATAAAGTAGTTTATGTACTTTGCACTGTTTTTTCATTCTTCTCCACTCACACAGCCAAAAAGTCAGTGCGTTCATTTCCCTTAAAATGTAATATTCTATCATCATTTTGAGTCGTTCGCCCATGTACAAAATATGAGTGTGTCTGCTAACAAGAATAGCAAGCTAAGGGAAAAGTTGTGAATGTTTGTACGGAGTTTTTTTCTACAATTTTCCACATATTTTTCCTTTTTCCCTCTCTCTCTCTCTCTCTGGTATGTTAACTGGGAAAGGAAATGAAGATACCGGATCAGTAAAACGGAACAAAGTGCGGTAGTCGTGGTTTCGTATGGTATGATGAAGGTTACTACTACACCAGTGCATGGTGAAAATGGAATAAAGCTGGGACTTTTTATGAATCTGAATAAATGTATGTATATATGTCTGTATGTGTAGGAGTAGTAACAGCTACTAAACAAATGGCTTACATATGCTTATTGCCTATTCTCGTGAAATTCAAAGAGACAGGGTAATTTTGCGGAAAATGTGTACAGCAGCAGGGATACTAGTGGTGGTGGTGGTAGACTGTAGACTCTTCTAAACGGAAACAAAACTGATGGCCAATATAGAGAGAGACAGAAGGACATTTTCCATGTAAAATATAATATTGTCTGTTTTTTTACTATGTCTAGTGTAGCAGCAGTGGCATTTTGCTGTGGCGGTGGTGGACGGATGGATAGATGCGGGCATGCTTTTTTATATTTACTTTGTATTCATTACACATTCTGTCTGTTATGCTCTCTGTATATGCTCATTGTTTTTTTCGGCTTTTAGTCTTTCACTCATTCATTCATTTTATTCTGTTTTTTTTTTGTTGGTGGGGTTGCCTCTACGCTGTTGTGGAGTAATGATAAATGACAGGGTAGAACATAAAAGAGGAAATGTGACCAAATAACAAACAGACGGACATTATTTAGCTATCAATAAAACGTCCACGAATGGAGACAAGATAATGAGAGTAATCAAAAACGTCGCTTGCAATTTTTATAGAAAAAAGGGTTTAATAGAATAATTGGCCTTGTTGTGTTCCACAATGATGGTAATTTAATAACAACAATAAAAGAGATGCTTCAAAGTTGTCTTTTTATGTAACCTATAATTGGTAGACTAGTTCAGAGAATGAGAATGGCTTTGAAATGATTAATACCAAAAATGAGGGTTAGTGCAGAAAGAAAGGGCAGTTTTAAAGCTTACCTGAATGTTAGTATTGTGAATGGACGATAGGACTTGTGACTGGATCGGTCGGCCATTGGTTTTCCCCAAAAGTCATTAAGGAAAATCCGCCAAATTGGTGTGTGTCCTTTCACATCATCATTCGTTTTAATAGCACTTAAGTCATCGTGGACGAAATCACCCGGCAATGAGTTGAGATAGTTTGCAACACTCACAAAGATCACAATAACATAGATTTTCCAATGGCTTTCTAGAAATCGGTGGAATGATGATGATGGTGATGATGTTGACGACGCGGAAGTGGAGTAGGATGGTGATGATGTGGAGAATGAGGATGAGTACGAGCCAGTTGCACAACCATTGCTTGCAAGTTGATGATTATGATGATGGTGATGAGGGCGCTGGTGGTGATGATGCCCCTGACACTGGTTTTTATCTGTAGTGTAGTTTTTGAAATGGCGTTTATCACGGTGAGGAAAGAAGAAGGAGGACGAATCAGTGGAGGATTTAAAGTCTCGCTTGGTTGACGTGTAATGTCGTCGTTTAGCTCGTTGAAATGATGTCCCATTGCGACCGAAAGATTTCCCAATGCCGCCGCCACCGCCAGCACAACATCCTCCAAAAGAGTTGGCACTAGAAGAAATGATACAAGTGGAGGTGCTGCTGCTGCTGGAACACTCCTCATACCTCACTCCTCCAGCATTTTTACTGTCGTTATGGTCCCACAGTTCGTTATCGTCTGGTGAGCGGCTAAACATTTTTCGGAAAAGCTCTGTGATGGATTCTACTAGCCAGGTGGGATGAGCCACAAAGTGCTTCTCAATCATGATCAAATAATACTGCTTGAGATTCTCCGAATACCTTGCTTTAAAATTATCGCTAACAGAAATTGCTTTTGCCTGCCGCCTAAAAGTGCTCGAAAAATTCAACTCAAACCAAGTTTTCAAAACTTCAAATTCACACACTCGATTCTTTTCGTACTCCACCTTTTGCAATATACACACAAAGTTATAAAAATCATGTGTGGCCCTTGGTCTCTCTCAAGTACTTTTGTTTGTTTCTCTCTGCATGTGTTGTTCTTGTTGGTGAAACGGTTGCAATAAAATATAATTTATTATGTACGTCTTCTTCTACAGGAGAGAAAGAAACATGAACAACTTATGCACCAACTAAACTACAGCCATCATCGTCATTACTCCAGTAACTACTACAACACGCATCATGTGAGTTGTTGAACTAGTTTTCACACTTTTCACTTCCCCCCGATGAATACAAGTTTCTCACTTCTTGTAGTACTTTAACTTGTAAATATGAGAAGCTTGTTATTTGCTTTCTTGTTACACAAAAGCAAGTGAAACTGCTAAAGTAAAAGCAAGTATCATCACCACATCATCCTCACAACTACACAAAATGTGTTCTTCTTACGTTTTGCACAAAAAAATAGATAGAAAGTACATACATTTGCACAAGTTCATTTGTTTTATTTTTTTCAGTGAAACTGTTAATACCAACCAGGAGAGAGAATAGTTGTTTTAGCAAAGAGAGTAAAATAAAAAAGAAGGGCAAAGTTTAAATCATCATCTTTGTCATCAAGTGAGAGAAAAAAACAAACGACATAAGAGAGCTAGTAGGAATATTTGAGTGTCTGTATCAGATAAACTTTTGGCTGTCAGTGTATTGTCTGAAAATGAACTCGATTCACAGGTCCCTTGGCACCGGAAGTCCTTGCTACAAAAAACTACTACTAACGCATGTAGTCCAATTCCGGAGATCTCTTCTTTACTTTTTTTACAACAACTGAGGAACTTGTAGCAAACAAAAAAAATTGTGTACACTCAACTTACTCTGAAGTCGAAGCAATATACATATATCGGCCCTTGTTTTGGTAAACAGAATAGTAAAGAGTAATAAGATGGAAAGATAAAGAACAATATATAAGGAAAAAGTCAGTCTGTTCTCTTTCTATTTCTACACGCACACTTCTCTTTTCCACACACTAAAGTCACACGGAGGAAAAATAGAGATTGGAAGAAGAAGAAAAAAATGTAAGACAGCAAAAAGTGTAGAAAAACACAGACACACTTTTTTTCCTCTCTCTTCCTCTAAGATGATATGATTGTACAAAAGTTTCGTTTTTTTGGTCGGTAAAAACTTGTCCTTTTTTATTTATGTACACTGAGAGAAAAAAGACGGAGAGAGCGAGAGATCTTTTCAGCAAATTCAGCCGAAGCCAACGACGGTCGCAGACTAACAAAATCCCTTCATCTACCCGGCAAATATATAAAGCTCTTCTGCTGTGCTGTGCTCTGATGTTGTTGGTTTTGCTAAAGAGGGAAAGTGCCAACTTTCATCCTGCTTTTCTCTCTCTCTTTCTGTTCTGCTCTCTTTTTCCCCAGACGTTTGCTCAACTTTGTGGTGTTGTGCCAGAGTGAAAAACCCTGCTGATGTGAATACAGCTCCACTTTGTTTCTTATTTTGCTCTGTTCTCCTTTCGCTGGTGAACTGAACACTACTACCGAGCTGACGGCCTCTGGATATTCCTTTTATATTTTCTCACAGCCAGAAATTCAGAGAGAAGTATCAGCAGAAGAGCTAAGCTCGCTAGCAGTTTTCACAGTCGCTCTTTTCTGTTTCTGACTATTCTGTTTGCTATTTGAAAGTGAGTGTGTGTGTGTATCTGCTGCTGGTGGAGTAGTGCTGATGGTAATGGACATACTCTTGTGTGCCGTGCTATTTGCTCCTTTCTTTTTTTCGAAAGGACAAAAAGTGAGACGATCTCCCTTTTTTTGGGTCTCTGTTGTTTGCTTACTCTACACAGTAGTAGCTCAATATAAAATGTAATGCCTACGCTTGCGCTTGCTACTGGTGTTATACTGCCACCACGACACACGTTGGTGACCGTGGTGGTGGAATGTGGGTAAAAGGAGATACGTAGTTGAAAAAAATGGAAAGAAAAAAGACATTTTGTTGGGACTAGGTAATATGGAAACCTGCGTGTTCAACCGTGTGCCTGTAGCATTGTTATTACTATTATTATTATATGTTGTTGAAAAGGTCCTTTTTGTCGTTTTGTTGCACACGTACTCGCCTCTCTGCTGCAATGACTGGCAGAATTAGTGTTGGAATCGTATTCAGATATTCGAATTTTTAGAGAGTTTCAAATCCCATTGATTAAATCGTATCAGATATAATTATTTGTGGGTTTTACATATAACAGTAAACTGAATGGTTCTCAAAATTTTATTGGTATTTTCTTAATTATTTAAATTTGATTCAGGTTAACTTAGTGTATTTAAAATATTTCTTTGGTATGCATCAGAATATGGTTTGGGACAACAATATAAATAGGTATAATTTAATTAATACTTATAAATATTATTACTTATCTAGTCAAATTTTCATATTTTGCCCAACAGAAATGATATGCTCATGTCCAGCACTAAGCAAACAGAACTATTTGTACGTAGAAACATATTTTCGAAAACTAGGTATACTCTGTCTATATGTATTATGAATATGTATGTATTTCTAATATACCCCAACTGGTTTATCACCTTAGCAAACCATATTACACTAAACGAGTGTCAATGTGTTGGTTCCGATTGATTGGTTTGTATTATTCTCCACCAATCTCTCGTATTCCAATGACATATTAGGGGTTTCGTGCAGAGTAAAAATCATAATGTACTTTTTATACACTTCATTGTTCACACATACAAGCGCGTTCCTTTACTTCATCCATTTGACCTATTGGCAACAGAACAACATAAAAATGACTTCATGGTTCTTAAATTTTATGAGTTTCTCATGGGTCTTGTATTTTTTATTTTCTCGTTTTTTTTCAGGAGCACAGTTGTAAAAACATTGTTTCTAAGGAGTCGCAGGATCGTTCGTGACATTTCTTGGGTCGACTACACAAACAAGCTCCAGTGTGAAACAACTTGGAATTTTTCATCTTGTAAGTAAGGTAAAAATGTATGAATGCCTATGCCTATGAATTCTATTAAGAACTTATTGACTTTTCAGCAAATTACAGCTATCTACATGTCAAAGAGCTAAAGAAGACTTTGTGCTAGATTCTAATTTTGCACGTCTTAATTCATTTATACAAGTTTGCATATATAGATACATTAGGCACAGTATCAGTGATCAACAACTGTAACTTAGCATTCGGTAAAGAAAACCGTTGGGACAAGTTCCTGATATTCAGTGTCCGTGATCTCTTACACCGCTACACTCTGTTAAACATGTCATATGCTTCCTGAATTGAAAGCACGTTTCACCCATTCCATTGCAGGTCAAGCCTGTTGGTGGCGTGCTCCTCAAGCCATACTAAAAAAAGCATAGCAAAGGGAAATATAATACGACTGCATTTTCTACTAAAAACGGGATGGAACATCAAACTCAAAGATTTTTTTTCCTCTTCTAACAAACACGAAATTACGTATTCCAGTTGCAACAGTAGCATCAGTAGAAAGAAGGATATGAAGCCGCCGGTTCCCTGATTTTTGTGCTGTGTCAGTAGCCTGTTTCTTACATGATAGCACAACTTCACGTTCTATTCTTAAATTTGATCGAAGGGCAAAAGTGTAGCAGTTGTGTAATAAATGATTTTATAAGACATAATAATAGGCTCTTATACACGTCATATTATGCCACTATTATGTTTATGTACATCACTTTTAAAAAGCAGACTATGAAACAGCCTCTTTCTTTTGACTTACTTATTTTACAATCAGACATGATTATATTGGTCTTGTCTGATGATGATGCCAGAGCATTTGTACTTAACTAAATAGTATAATAATACCCTATAGCAAAAAGATCCAGAGAGACAGAGGATCATAGATGAGCAAAGCTGAGCATGCATAGCCTTTAAAAAAAGGCGAGTTTAGTATATCGCAAGCGAGAATTTTAGGTAAAAGTACGTATTAATCTTTTCACATA
This sequence comes from Entomobrya nicoleti, assembly GCA_034695465.1. Taxonomy (NCBI): domain Eukaryota; kingdom Metazoa; phylum Arthropoda; class Collembola; order Entomobryomorpha; family Entomobryidae; genus Entomobrya; species Entomobrya nicoleti. The sequence continues at coordinate 110 of JAQFZG010001198.1, read as the reverse complement.
TCTTTGGACAAGAGCGTCACATTGGTGGAGAGCTTTGTTGGCAGCTCTTTGGTTTAAGCCTTGAGCCTTCTTGTCTAGAAGAGTCTGCCATCACATATACACATCTACTA
>JAQFZG010001197.1:0-23044 GCA_034695465.1 Entomobrya nicoleti | reverse complement strand
TACAAGCATTACAAAATCATTATACAAACTAGGTATACATAACTATTAACGCAGCCATGTAAAACGATATATCGTAAATCGTAATACATTTATAATATAAACCACAACACACTGTAAAGTGGTCAAAGAACGTAATCTTTTGTACACTGTACTGTACCCGGACACTATTATAAAAATCGAACTACAACGGTAGCTGGTTTGGTTTGTAAACAGATATAAAAAATATATTGGTATTTTTGCATTGTTTTTTATGATCACGGTGAGTTATATAGATTTTTGCGTGCACTGGTAATAATAGTAAATCTTTGGGTCGTTTTCATATTTTAAAATGAGATTACCAGTAAACCACGCATGACCTTCCTTTTTCCCACATATGCATCATCATGACTTTGTGCAAAGTAAAAATTCTTAGAAAATTCTTACATCAACTCACTCAACACTTTTGATTTAAACACGCACGCATGAGTTACCAGATCAGTCAGTGCATTTACCTGGTCTGGTGGTCTGGCCTGGCCTGCCTGCGGACTTAAAAGTTTTATTTTGATTGAGAAAGCGCAACAAAAACAAATCATCAGTCTATTTAATTCTATGATTTATGTACCATTCTGAATTTTGTGCTTTATTGTATAATTTTTAATTACGTGAATGCTTTTTTGCAAGATTGATTTTGAATACATGGCAGTGGCACTAATTAGTGTAACAGTGTTTCTCTCTCTTGCTGTTGTTCTCTTGCGTAACACTTTAAATTTTCTTTTGCTTAAAATTTGTAAATCAACAAAGAATACTAAACAAAAAACATTTCTACTTTTATATCCTCGGGTAAAAATACATTCATTAAATTTATAAAATGTATATTATGATGAATGTATGTTTTTTTGCAATTAGAAGCTACATAATTTTATAAGAGATATAAATTGCTTAATTACTATTTTTGTAACAAAACCATAAAAAAATTCACATTTTTTAGGGGAAAATTGAATCCGTTAGCTGAAGGCAATAAAACCAGGGCACTACAATTTAACTTTAATTCTTTCATGAATGCATGTATTTTTTCCCGCATTTCATTATGCAATTGGGTCGGAACCGAGCTACGTGATAATCAACAAAAAACAAGGCAAAATTCCACAAAATCTCATCATTCTCACTAGCTCTCCTCCGAACAACAAAAACCCAGCTTCTCTCACACGTCCATCAAAGTAGATGAACTAGATTTCATTGTTCTCTTACCTTCTTTTTGGTTTTAGATTCAACAAACCAAAAATGGTCCAGATTTATATACTATACAAAGTTTTTTTCATTAAGATTAAGATGCTGGTAGGTAACCTACTTGCATTATTTTATTGTAAAAATGCAAATTTTTCTTTAATTTTGTGAAATTTTTCCTTCACCTGAGTACCACCTCCTCTCAAAAGATTTTCTTTTTCATTTTTCTTCTCTCTCTCTCTGTCTACCAACCTGTGTAATTAGTAAATTAAGCTTTTCATTTTTTGGTTTTTTTATAAAAAAAAGTAACGAGTGAAAACAAAAAGATCCCACGTACACACACACAAACTGGCTTTGGCTTTACTTATCTCTCTCCCCTTTCTGTTTTTTTAGTGTTGACTCCGTATGTCCCATTAGATTACATTAGTTACCCTAATGTGCACTCTGTGCACCCACGCTGACTTCACTGATTGTTCACTATGCTGATGATAATGATAATCTTTAAAATGTGTTCACCACCAGCCACCACCATACCACCATCATCATCATCATAGTATCCCCATTTGAACCACTTTGTCAAGAAGGGATGATGGCAGATGATAATGGTAATGCTGATGATGATGACGATGTTAACATTAGCATCTTAATATTTTACCACGAAGCAAAAAAAAAACTTTAAAAATGAGACTTTTTTAGAAGTAGGTTTTCTAAAGGAGTGGGGGGATATAAAAATTATCATGCGTGTGTGTGTATGCGTGCGTACCTTCATAATGTTACGTTGTGCAAAAAATGAGCATAAAAAAATTTCTGATGATTATGAGATCCTCTGAAGAGATCACGATGATGACAATTCATGATGGTGATGATGATGGTGATCCACTTTCGTCAATTGTGTTTTCTAATAGAGTCATCTTGAAACTAAAATTTTTGTACGCACATTGTGAAAAAAAATGTATGTAAAGTATGTATTATTGTGCTCTTGTACAAAAGACAATACTGATTGTTTTCAAGATTGAAATGTATAATGGGATGGGTAATATGAGGACGGGCAAAAATGCAACAGTCAGTCGCAGTCCTTGAAAATCAAACGAGCAAACTGCAACCCTACTTTTTAGGTAAGGGTGGTAGTGGTATGGTATCCCTTTTTTCGTTTCGTTTAGTCTCGTCCTCCTCATCAACCTCATCAGCGAAAAAATGGAGACTTTCAAATGCCAAACTGTGCTCCATTGCCATTTTCGCCTTCTTTCTTTAATTATGCATGAATCAGAGTGAGAGAGAGACAATAATATAAAAAGTAACAATGAAATGGTGGGACCCAATTTGCTCAATGAAATCAATTATGTACACAATTGTTCTCCAACTGCATATCCTTCTTTTCCTTCAATACAAGCCGCCGTCGGGTAAAGGAAGGAAGAAACGAAAGGAGATAAACAAAGTGGTCACTTTTAGTTTTTGCATATTTTATGGTATTGGCTGTTTATAAGTATAAAAGTTGTGCTAATTGCAAAAAAAAGATGATAACTAAAGGATAACGTCGCAACTCACAAGTGCTTTGAATATTCATCTCTAAAAAGGCTATATGCTGGCATAAAAGGAGGATTACCCGATCTAATCAACCGACAGTTATTGTCGAAGGCTAAATAATACTCTAATCGAATGTTCCAACAAAATCATGCATGATGATCAGTGATCAGATCATATATTGTTTAGTAATCTGTTGTACATTGTATGGCATCAGGCATGACATGACTCATTTGATGAGTGTGTGACGTCGTGATTACTGGTGTTGTGGGAGGTGGGCAGGGAACATGCGAAGGAGTTTCTTGATGCTGCCATTATAAAAGGAAGGCAGATCGACACCCAAGTCAACTCAAGAGAGATAATGTGCGTAAAATGGGCGACAGATGAAGTACATGATGTGTATACATCCCTTATCATTTCGTCATCATATATCCAATATTTTCGATTTTGACAACAATGCAAAAAAAAAGTAACATGCGCTAGGGCGGAGATTGCATGTCTATTCAATTACAATCAGGCAACACAAAAGCTTATAAAGCTTTTGACGAATTCAAGGAAGGGGGAAAATAATATGGAGAAAATGAAGAAGATGATGATTACAGTATTACATGGATGGAGTATAAGAATAAGAAGATGAAGGCAGTAAATGAAACGATGAAAGCACACAAATTATTCTGGGGTAATACTGAAAACACATGCACACATGCGTGTTTCTTGTCTATTTTGCAAGAACAAAATTCTTTGTTGTTGTCGTTGTTGTTTTGATTGTGCGTGGTATCATCCCCAAAAAATGCATTTAATTCACTATAATTTCCATAATAAAAATCCATTTGTAATGCAGATTTATTTTTTCTTTATGAAGATGATCTCTCTTGTGGAGTTTGTACCCAAAAAAGAGAAAATTTCTGTAGCAGACAAAACTGCGCACAAGCCAAGCCATCAAATATGTAGCTTTGCAGAGAGCACACTTGTCTACTTGTTTTGTATGCTTTTGTAGTTTGAAGAAAAAATAATGTATTCTGGTGATGATGCACTTTACTTACTAATCCCATTTCCCTTTTGATTCACTCGGTCAAGAAAGAAAAAAATGACGACGGTGGGTGACTAGAGAAGAGGGGACATTTGCATACAATCCGGTGTAATAATGAGTATATTATTTCTATTAATCCATTGTTATGCGGATTGTTGTGAATTCTGAATCTGAATGAAAAAAATTGCTAAAGCATTGTAAATTGTTAACTGCTTCATTATATGTATAACATGTTGTGTACTTTACATGTGTACATGAATGTGACTGTGACTAACAAAATGAATTTGAGATCGCAAGTCAAGAATGGCACCCTTTTGTCATCCTTGTCGCTTTTTAATACAATCAGAATAATGGAAAACATGTACACAACAAACTTAATGCAATAAATCAATACAATGTAGCAAAGTACACTTGTATATTGTAGAATCTGTAAAGACAAGTGTTCATTCTGTAAAACATGCATGCATAATTTACGTACTCATTCTACAAGGAGAAAAGCAGAGGAAAGATAAACTCAAGATGTGAATATCTGAAGGAATAAAAGTAAACTTGATTTTAAAAGAAAAGATGAGATTTTTTGGAATGAATGCCGTAAATGGAATTTAAAAACTCATCTCAAGCTTTGTTTCGGCGAATGCTACGTCGTTATTGAAAATTTAGTTGAGATGGTGGATTACTGTCCATTAGATACAAATATTCCGAGTCAGCTAGCTTAGGGTTATGACTCATAACTCATAACTTATGAGAAATGAGCTAATGGCAATTAATAAGTAGAAATGTACGTGTATATTGAAATTGCTAATCATTTTTTAGTAATTCTAGATTAATGGGAAATACCTTCATAATTTGTATGCAGTCATTCTTTTACATACGTTTCAGTAAAAATACGATCGGTCACATTAAAAAAAACGATTTTAATAAATCTTTTTTAAAGAGAAACGTTATTTTAGAATCATATTTCTGTTTTGGGAGAAATCGGTTAATTTTAGAATTTCGCTAATAAATGGTATGCATAAATGAATGAATTTTGAAACAGGATACAAAAGACATTTTTTTGGCAGTGGTACACTATAATTAAGTTATTTTTATCATCAACAAGACAAGACACAATGAGAAATCTGGTTGTTGTGTTGTATGTATTTATGTGGTGTGTACAATGTACATGTCATGTTTTTGTGTGTTCTACCTTCTCTCTGATTACCCGTTAAGATAACTAGGAAAACAAGAGAGAGATGTGTAAATTTTTTCTTGTTGTGCTTGGTGCTGATAGTGAGTGAGTGGTAAAATGATAATAGGCTTAGGAACTCCAAATTATTAAAATAAATTATAGCTTATGAAAATTCATAAATTCACACGTTTATACCACCTTGTCAAAATATCTGATGGTTGTACTTCCGAGTAAACTGATCCTTTACACAAATCACTCAACTCTTCCTTTTACATGAAGAGAAAACTTGCAATTTGCAAACCAGTGAAAATATATTCACAGATTGTCCCGTGCGTCCCCTTCGCTGTTCCTTGTCTTTCTTGCGACATTCGACAATTTTCAGTAGAGATATCTTAAAATCAGAAATTAGATACCCACGACCCATATCATAACCACCGAGTCGACCGAGTGTGTTATCATGTACTCATGTTGTACATCAAAAATGAACGTACAAATTGAGAAAAGAAAATCACTTTGTGAAATCAACATCGACAAAGACAAATTAATGGAGTAAGCGAAAAGAGTCATGTCATTATGGTCATCATCATATCATATCTTCGTTAGTCATCATCACCATCATCCTCATCATCAACGTCATCATATTCATTTAGCACAGAGAACATCAGTTTATTAAATGAGAGAGCTAAATATCCTACTTCCTCACGGCACTAGATGATTGATTTTATATACTCATTCATCCAAGTCAATCAGGCGATCACTCCTACTTGGTTGGCATTCCTGTCCTGCCTGCCTTCTTGAAGACGTGCGTATTAGTTCATCAGCAACTTAAGCATTGTCCTCCGGGTTATTTTTGTGACTCTTCTTGAAAGACGACAAGGAAGGAACACCCGTGAACTCTCCGAGCAATATATGTATGTTAGCAAGTCGAGAATCGAGTTAGATGAATGAACTCACTCATCTCACATCTTTAAAAAACCAACAATATAATATTCACTTATCTTATAGTGCCTAGCGAAATATGTTGATGGTCAAGTGATAAAAAATGAAGGATTACTGACCAGGAGAGAATTGGCCAAAAGCTATAAAATAAAATAGATATTCATATATTTGAATAAGACGAGGGTAAAGAAACAACGGGACTACTTTTACGAGTTAGAAGAGAATAAAACACGACACGAGCCTACAATCAATTTTAAATTTGTAGCAGTCAAGGATCCTATTACATTACATGCATTCATCTGTCAAATTGGACATGAGTGCTATTGGCCTACTGGCTTTTAAACTGACTGTGTAATTAAAATTCTACTGATGTTTAAAAAAACTTATATTTAAATTTAGAAATTGCTTGGGTTTGGGTGCTTTGAATTTAGGATATCAAGTTTGGGCTCACTAAATTGCCACTGCGCTAATTTTGTCTTGATTAATATATTTCTAGAAATGCAGATAAAGACCAAGTGCTACAGAAATGTTGGATAGCAAGTGAAAGCGAAGAAAAGATTTTTTGAAAACGAAATCAACGATCTGATTTTTTCGATAAGCCCTAATGAAAATGCACTTTTTTACTTCTACCTGAATGAAAGCTGACAATGAGTTATGGATTTCTGCATGGCATAACATAAATTCATATTTTTTTGCTAGAAATGGGTGCATTTATTGCACATTGCACGCATAACATCAAAAGTCACACTTATTAACTTAAACATGATGATGAACAAGTGCAATTTACAACCTTTTTAAAAAACTTAACCATTTTCAGGTGCGCATGACGCATGCAACAATTTTTTTTAACAAAATAATTTTCACCAAGAAATTAACATCATCATCATCGTCCATGTAAGTCGTCAGTGAGTGTGTGCATAAATCAGTGCCGACGGACGACTTACGACGTGTATAAATAACAAGATGATAATGATGATGAGACGATGATGATGATGAGGAAAAAGTAAACTTGTTATGAATTATAATTCCAAATCGTGGTACTGGTATGGTTTGCGTTTGACGCACTGCAGGGATGGTGGTTTAAGTTTTTTTTGTGGTGGCGACGACAATTCTCCCAGAAAAAAATGGCATTATCTCTGCCGTGTGCTTTGATGATTTGATGTTTAGAAAAAACGCGTTGAAACGCTAATTGCACCAAAACTGATTGCTTTAGTTATACTTCAATTAACTCTCTTTTTTCTTTGAAACTTTTAAACTGTGGCGATGTGATAAGAATGCTGAGGGTATGACAAAGATTACTCATTTTCATTTTTGCAGAGAGTGCGCCCAGGGAAAGAAAAACAAACAGAAAAAAGTAAACGTGCTTTGAGTTGCGTTGTTTTCATGATTTTCATGAAAAGCCATTCAATTTGTCATCTATACAAATCACAGATAATTAAAACATGGTTAACTGTTAAATTATACCATTTAATCTTTTAAAAACAGCAATTATGAGTTAACGACTCAACCACTTTGGTATTTTGGCTTGGGGCTGCACGACGGCTGCACTCATTCAGTGGCCAAGCCACTCACGCCAAAACACAGTAAAACAGCCAAATATTACTTTTCTTGGAGATCTAGCAGAATTGCATTGTCACGTCATTCATAAATGACCCCTTAAAACAACCAAAGAAAATCTCAATTTTACACTCTGTCTCCACTCTCCACGCTCATATCCGTATTAGGGATTTAAAATGCTTTTCAAAATGGTTTTTATAGTTTGTATACAAATCATTAATTTTTCATAACTTAACGCTTGGATTTTTTTGGTGTGTGAAATTTGACAAATGAAATAAATAACTTGTTTGTATCAATAACTTTTGGTAATAATAGCTTGACCAATTAAATTACGACTTGAAAAAAGTCAATTTTCCATTAGCAATTAATTTCTTTTTGGTTTTTTATGACTTTTCATGTTACATATTCATGAATTTAATGGTCGCCACCATCAAATCATCGGCAGTTATTTTATTACCCTTTTAAAATAATTGGTTTTTAGTAATATTTATCGTTTTTTTGCCTTTATTCTCAGGTGGTAATTGTGGGCAATGGGTCGGTTGGAAAGTCATCAATGATTCAGCGATTTTGTCGTGGGATTTTCACCCGAGACTACAAGAAAACCATTGGGGTGGACTTTTTGGAGAGGATCTTAGCAGTGGATGACCAACCAGTGAGATTAATGTTGTGGGACACAGCAGGTCAAGAGGAGTTTGACGCAATTACCAGGACATACTACAGAGGAGCCAATGCCTGTGTGCTGGCTTGCTCAATTACGGATAAAGACTCTTTTCTAGCCTTACCCAAATGGAAAAACAAGGTCAGTTCAGCAATACATATGAGACTTTTGAAAGATTTATTACATGGATATATTTACATGTAATAAAATTGGTAGAGAAAATTACCTTGTCATTTACTATACATACTTAATATATATGTTTTTATCATTATATCGCGCTTATTATAGGTTTGCCGGGAATGCGGGGATGTACCGATGGTCATAGTTGCAAACAAAATTGATTTGCAGAAGGAATCTGTAGTGGACAGGTATGCTAATGAGGATAATTACTATTATATATTTGCTTTTACCGTTATTGGATAATTTGCATGTAATTTTATTTTGAGAATGATGTCATCTAAAAAAAATTCTTATGTCATGTTATGCATATTTAATTTGTACGTATGTTTTTAATAGCGCGGAGCTTGAGGGAATGGCACGCTCTCTCGGAATCACAAAGCTTATCAAGACCTCAGTAAAAGACGACCTTAACGTGAGCACAGTTTTCAGCTATTTGGCCCAGAGTTACATGAACTGCATTCTGAGTCAAGTTTCCGGTATGGATTCCCACGACCCTTACATTGACCCAATGATGATGAATGAAGCCAATTCTATGCACGCACCTCTCTATTCCCATCTTCACCATTCTCCGACCAATAACAAGTCATCCCAGCATCATAATCAACAAAAGAGTTTGATACCTAATGGCCACTCTAACAATAACAAGAAGGGCAGTAGTGAGAATAATCATCATCAAATCGCATTAATAAATGGAAACAATAAGAGCAACAACAAGACTGGCAAATCTCTGTTCAGAAATCCCATTATACTTAAGTCAAGCCAACCAATTATTGGATCACCGCAACAGTCACAGCCACCAACACCCTCCCCACCCCCAAACAATAACAATCATAACAACAGCAATAACAACAATTCGGGGGGAGGAGGAGGCTTCGGTGGATTTTTCTCGTCGTCTAAAACCAAACAGAGTAATTATAATAATCATCCACAGAATAACAATTATCAGCAGCATGCCCAACATCAAAATTTGTTTCATCGGAATAATCGCTCTAATAAATATCCAGCCAATATGCTACCTCCCCCTGTGGCACTTATCAATGGACAAATGATGCATCGACCGTCACCTTATGCGCCATTCATTAATGGACATGGAGGTCTGGCTGGAAGAGACCCAAGACATTGGAATGATAATATTCCCTTCCGTCTGGATTTGGTGAAGGACCGAAAGCGACGAAAGGAGACTTCTAGTTGCACGATATTATAAACAGCACACATGACAGGATATATAACACACTTTTGAATTTACTCACTTTTTTGTTGTTATAAATTGAATTGACCAGTTTTTTTGTAAATATTTTTGTTATTTAGAGTTTACTAGTTTGTATACTACTCTATAGCTTTGATGTAAAAAATAATGTTATGTGTAACTTACTTTAGTTTATAAATGATGCACATCGGTTTTATCGTTATCATTTTGTTTCTACAATTTACTAAAAGCCATGCAGAAGTCGCTTTTAAGTGCACCATATTATTTCTACTTACTTATTTCTTCACACATTTACCCATTCTAAGCAAAAAAATCACCGAAGATGAGCAAATTTGTATTTCCTTTTTTATACGAATATAGATGAACTATATTATAATTTATTTACGTTTACATAAAGCTATCTACATCACGGCTCGACATTTTTGTAGGTAGTATTAACTTACGATTAGTTAAGGGTATTACCATTTTTTTGTAACTGTAATAAATCGATATTCTATCAGTGTATCACATAAAAAATAAGATAAATATATATTAAATAGTAATAATACATAAGATTTTATATTATAAAGCTGAGAAAACGTGAAAATAAAAATAAAACTATTATTCCAATAAAACAGCTTTGTAAACTGAAGCACGTTTGAAATTTTATTTTTCGATATTGCTGGCTATCGATGACTAAAACGAAATAAGAAGGACTGAATGACACAGTGTAGTTGTAAGTATGTTTAATTACACAATCATTATGCGAAAAAACAATGTAGTAACATTTCATACGAACTCTGCAGGTAACATTGATGTAACACTATTAATCATATATTGACATATCGTATCATCAAGTCTACATAGATCCTTTAATTTTGCAGTTGAATGTTGGTGACTTTGTCTTTCGCCGTATCATCGATCTTATCTTTCAGCCAGCAAATGATCTTACTTTTTTCGGCCACCTCCCATTGCCAGAATTTGGGCAATTCTGATAAAAATATTGATAGTGTCCATGTAGATTGACATGCACCTGTAGCAAATACAATGGAGGTGTTATTAATTACGACTTTAACATCTGAAGTTAACCATGAGATTAATATGTTATTCAGCACTTACGCATTGATGGGATCATATTTGTGCACGGAATTTGGAGGAACGCTTTCAGCATACTTGATAATTCGTTGGGTATCATACAATAAAAATCCAGAAAATAAAACTAGCCCACCATACAATGACACAGAATACAAACTAGCTCCAAGAGCAGATGTCACTGGGACGAACATGGATCCTGGAATAATGAATTTAAAAAATACACAATTAAACCGTACTATTTCAGCTTGTCATGTCATAATTTACCAAAGCAAATTAAAATGATTTTACAAACCTAAAGATGATGCAAAGACAACTCCCAAGCCAATAGCAAGTGGCCCTCCCATATGCAGAAACTTTTCACTCGGTGCACAAACAGCAATTGCGGACAACCCGCCAACTACTCCAGCAGTCATGTAAGCTGCTCTCATAAGCAGAGGTCCACCCAATAAGCACAATGGCGCAACTACGGCCCCAACAACGCTGGAGTGTACAATCCAGCCGATCTGTTTTGCTCCAAAGCCTTCTTGATAAGGTAAACTTCGAACGACCATTCCGGACCCAATCATTGCAGCCATGCTCCCAAGAATCACCACCCAACTATTTCGCATCATCATGTTCATCATTGCTGGAGATCGGAAAGCAGCCATTGCTGCGCCGGCGGTGAATGCAAGGGATCCACCAAAGTAAGCATAGGTATCCTTTATTCGCTGACGGACGTAATCTGGCCATACCATAGCATTATCAAAAGCGTTGTTTCCAACCGCTTCATTTGATAAGCCAAGTCCATAATAGCAGAGGGCTCCGAGACCAAACACAGAAGCTCCAGCGAGAACACCTTGGCCTATATAAAAACGAAAATAGATACATTATCCAATGTCGAAAATAAAAATGCACCTTTGCCAATTATGAGCTAACCAATTTGAAAAGGTTTTCCCGATGTGGGTCCCAGCGCCTTATCCTTGAGTCCAATACGCTCCCTTGCTCTTCGAATAAATTGCCTGTCATTTGGACCGAAGAGAGTAGCGTCTGTCTTAAATGCTTTAACAGTTCCACCAAAAATTTTATTCTTAACGCCTTGTCCAGGTGCTGAAAACTTTGTGAATATTGCCTGGGCGGTGAAGGGGATTCGTGCTGGCTGTACAGCAACTCTGCAAAGTGTGCTCAGCATTTTAATAACTGATCTGGATAAAAATATTCCTGCAACGTAAACAAACACACAGCAAATTATTTTTCACTCAATTCAAATCTGTCAAGATCACAGGTGTTACATAAATAATCAATCCCACTAACTACTTAAATATCTTTCCTGGTTTACCGTTAAAATTGGTTATAGTTGTTTTTCTTATCAACTATCAAGTGTTTGACTTGGTAAATCGACTAAAACGTGAGTAAACTCGTGTTAATGTCGGTGTCGTTTCTCAAAGATGCCAATAACGATGTAATAATTGCAACAAGCTAGCTATCAAGTTAACTTTCAAATTAAACTGTAAATTTGGTGGTGAAAATCCGATTTCTGTTTTCAGTGTGTTTAAAATATTTTCTGATTCTGAACGTTCTCTTCGACCTTCCCAATTGTCTGATGCAATGTTTTGGTTCTACTACTACGCAAAAATATAAAAGGCCTATGCCAAGTATCTCATCTGGAAACATCTGTAACTTTGATTCCCGCTGTTTCACAATACCCCTATATGAACGTTTTTACGCAAAGACAGTTATCTAACCTATCCAGTCAATTTACACAGTGTGGACAATTCAATGCAGTGAGATTCAAATATCACAACTTTTTTTACACTTCCCTTTTATGATTTCGCTTCACCCAGACCTGTGCCCAGTCACTGATTCTAATGCGAGGGCGAGGACGTAAAAATTTACAGATTAGCCATTAATTAATCTGTAAAACTGAGACTACGTAATTTCATTTGTCGTTTAGTGGATTTCCTAAATATGCTTGCATAAATTAGAGGTAATTTCTTATTACATTAGACATAGCTTCTCAGGACAAAATCGTTATATATCACTTTACCCCAAAATCTATAATTAGCTTGCTAACTACTATAATTGAAGTTATGTAAAGTACGGTTACACACGGACATGTCATGGTTGAGGTACATTAACCTTCTTCTTCTTGTGCTATATTTATTACGTGCTCAGTTCTCAAGCACCTTGGTCTGATCATTCCTTTTTCTTCAAGTCCACCGAACTACCGAACCCTTTTTCCATCCTAAACTCAAACAAAAGGAAATACAGGTGAAACAGTTATTTCTTTCAAAGTGTGAAAATGCTTGACATGCTGTGTTGCATTATTCCTGATGTCTGTATTTTGCCTTGACTCTTACTCTTGTTTGAAGTAAACTGTGAAGGTAAGCGGAAGTAATCAATTGGCTCTGCACATTCTTAACATTCAACATCTCAATCAATAAACGATATTTAATTAATCAAATCTGCAAACACTTTTGCAATCATGGTGGACCATCCAGATCTAATGAGTCATTATCGAGTGAATATAACACGTCGTTCTATAACCAGACGCCACAATAGTCGAGAAGATCGAAGATGTTTAAACTTCCTTCTAACAATCGCAATGTCATTCTTGATATTTCCAATTTTGATCTACAAGCATGCAACATACGTCAGTTCAGTTCCACCAGAAGACAGAAATAGTCCCATTTCTTTAATTAACATAACAAGTGAATTAATTGAAAATAAAGTCAATTGCACTAGTACGGTGGACACCACCTGTGCCTTCAAAGGTGCCTTGACAAATGCTTTGCCGGAGTTGAAAGTTGGAGCGTCACGGCATGATAATGACCGAATGGTAATTAAAATTAAATTAAAATTAATACATGTCTAAATTACACGCAATTTTTAATTACATAAGCATACTTACTTGTGCTTTTTGGTGTCACACAGCTCCGAATTTATGACCATTTCCGGCTGGGGAGCGATTGGGAAAATTTACAAGAAAAATACAATATTTGTATAGCAACTCAAAGTACTCTTGAGAGGCTCTACTGGCTTCCTCATCTTCTTGAACATTGGAGTGGCCCTTTGAGCCTGGCCTTGCACCTCACATCCGTTGAAGAATTGCTGATATTCAATTTGTTCAACTGCTTCTTGTCCCGCTGCCATCCATCTTATTCGGAACGAGTTGCTTTACACTTGTCGTTTCCTTTAAAGGGGACACACACCCAAAGGAATTTACAACTTACAGAAGATGTCTTGAGTGGATGGAAGGTTAAAAGATTGGAAGAAGTGGTTTCGGAAAATGGATCCTGTCCTGATGCAAAGGAATATCTTAATTTACTTATCAAATCGTTTCCGATAATGGATCCAGAGAAATTGGCGTTGAAGGAGGTGTACCCTCAGAATCACTTGAGGAATATTGCAAGGAAAGGATGCAGTGTTCCATGGACCTTGTCCACTGATATTGATATCATTCCAAGGGAAGGAATGGCGGATATGCTACAAAAGTTTTATGGGTCTAGAAATCAAGGAAATGAGTCGTTTTGCGAAAAGTATGGAAAATTTCATAATTTTTATAACATTCCATTTTTTAAAAATAGAATTTTTTTTATTATTTAATTATTTTTGTTAATGCAGATGCGCCTATGTAATCCCAGTTTTTGAAATAAAAGAAGACCTTCCATTTCCAAAGAGTAAAAATCAACTTGTCAGATATTACGAGAGAGGTGAGGCGCGAGCTTATCAGTCAGGACTTTGGATACCTTATCATGGAGCAAGCAACACTAAATTGTATGTTAATAAAAAAATTGGAAAACGCTTAAAGTTTTAAAAGAAATACTTGATGTAAAAAAATATTTCGGCAGATGGGCATCAACTAATTTGGAAGAAGAGCCTGTGAAAATATCCCACGAAATTGGGAAGCCTTCCACTACATATCAGCCATTTTATGTAAGTGCAGATGAAATTCCTGCTTTTGATGAGCGCTTTTTAGGATATGATTTTGACAGAAGCTCTCAGGTATTGTGTGATAGAGTGTTATATTAAATTAAAAAGGGACCGTGGTGTGATGATGCTTATATTTAACAAAAAAGATCACATGATGTAGCTTAATTAACATGTTTTCTGTAGTTCAGGGAAGCTTACATGGCAGGCTGGAATTTTACTGTGCTTACCCCAGTTTTCTCAATTCATTGGGGACTTAATGAAAGAGAAAATCGGTCTTATCCAAATCCATTAGCTCTTGGAAAGGACCTCAAGGAATATAACAGTGATAGCGAATTATTTGATAAAATTGGCAGATTGGTAATAATGTTTTTTTATCTTTAAATTCTAATGACATTTTTGGTTTTTTCGGGCTTTAAATCACTTTTATTATTTCGTTTTTAACAGTTGGAAATCAAGAAAAGGGAAAGTTTACTGTAGTGGAAGTGTTGTTAGTACGGTAATTAGAACTGTACAAGTTGCATTGTGAATAATTAAAAAATAAAATCTGAAAATAGTTTAGTTGCAAAATATATATTTATAATGGACTATGGAATGAAGTTGTATTGAAACACTTAAAATTGTAACAAACTGTTTCAAATTTTAATTATGCTTTGTGTGTCAACATTTATTGATAGAGCTTTGCGCTCAATAATTTATATGAACTTCAATGTTGGATTATCACGTATTAAAGATTTTGTTTCGTCATAGATGACGCCCGGGTACGCACAGTACAATGTATGAAATATGTATTTATGCCATTGCTAAATGTTAATCCAATAGTTAATTAATTTATATGAAAAAGTAAATACATTTATGTTATCAATGTCAAAATTTATTTTTTTATTTTTCATCTTCTCATCATCTTGTCAATTGGTAAGCTGCGTTATATAAGGATAAAGTTTACCTACTGAAACTACAAAAAGCGTGGTTGCTAGTCTTTGTACCAATTCAACTATTTCATACATCATCGTAACCTGCCAAACTCACATACATTGCATAGCTAGTTTTAATTCGTATTTCAAATAAATTAGTGATTCACAATCAAGCAAACATTTTTGTTCCTAATTTAGCTAATTCGCATACATCAATGAACATACCAAATTAAAATTTAGTACTTTTTTAAAATTTTGCAAAATTTTGAATGTGTTTTTTTAAGTATTTTGAAAATACACGTTTCCAGCTCAAATATTGTGTTTGTGCATAAAAATTGCATAGTTTTAATTGTTTGACAGTTTTAAGACTCGTAATTATTTGCTGAACATTACTAAAATATAAATATTATTGGTTTCCCGTTTTTTTATTAGAAGTACATGTTACATTTTTTAAATATTGGCACTTGATCTGACAAACTCTGTTTTACTTGTGGTTCCAGTTGTTGTTCGTTGGACTTTTTATATTTTTGTTCCAGTTAATTATTCATCAGCCTATTTTTTATTAACTATTAAAAGTTAGTTCATTATATTAATTACCCATTTGACTTGTTTCAACGCTTTGTTCTCACGTTTTGGTAGTTTTTATATATTATTATCGATCTAAAATTTATGAGTATCAGTTAAACTTTATAAATAATTTACAGTACTATTATTCGGGTTAAAATGTATATTTGTTTTTTATAAATCGGCTACGACAATTAGTTATTTATAATATAATTTTTTTCGACTAAAATGTACTATGTACAAATTAATAAACACAAGAGATACATATATATACCAACGACATGACACACACCACGTGTATAACGACATAAAACTCAAGTAGTAAATATCTGAAGCGATTGAGAATTTGAAAAAACACAAAAAAAATATATACTTTTGCTCTGTCTATAATATATTTGCATTAAAACTTTCTTTAAAATTAAAAAAAAATGTCTAAAATATTTAACTAAATTCTTAATTAACTAGTTTTTTCTATCTACAGATCATTATCAATATTACAACTAAATATACAAACGCACTGTGATAACGACTAATTGGGGCACTCTGACTCGTCAACGCGGAGTTCATCACATGTGCGAAATTGGCATCAGAGGGGATATACGAGTCTCCTCCAGCTGACGACGGTGAACTAGTGAAGTTGTCTTCGCCCGGAAGTCTCAGTCTGTAACCGACCACCGTGGAATCGCGAAGCACACGATGAACACTGTTGAGCGAGGCACATATGACTGCGGTAGTGCCACCACCGTTACTCTCATGACTACTGGCACGATGTCGTCTTCTGGTATTCCCAGCAATGACATCTGACGCCAAAGGGATGGATGACGACTCAGGACTCATGTCCTCTTCTTCCTCTTCATCTTCCTCCAGAAACTCTGCTGAAAGAGAGGAGGAAAAGTCTGCAGGTTGAACAGAGTCTGACTGAGGCTCCTCAACTGACGATGAGGATGCTGGAGATGGGGTACTTAAGTTCTCTGGCTCTGGAGGGGGGAATGCGGGACAGTTGCTTTTATAGTAGCTTCCACTACCACTGCTACTTCTTGCACCGGAACCTGAATCAACGGAACGTTGACGGTTAGCTGCTGCACGGGGACATCCATAGAAGCACAAAGGAAGACCACGAATTCTCTTTGGTTCACTCATCAAGCTCTCTACGTTCGTTTGGGGCATTTTGATTGCGACGGAGAGAGAGGGGATTGGAAGCTTATCTATTACCTATTGAAAATAAAAGAAAAAAATCAGCTCATTAGTAAATTGCCAAAAAAGTGCTATAAATTATTGAAGTTAATTTACATTCTTATTTTTTATTGCGTGCTTACCTTAATTACATCTATAGTGGTTAGAAGATAGGGAAGATGAATTTTAACGTGTTCGCTCTCCCGTATCGTCTCAATGTATACAGTTCCGGCTGTGGTATAGCCATCAGAAAACATGCCAGGTATTTCATCAAACGTTGCCTGGTACGTTTTCCTTTCGGAACAATGACTATTTTTGATTATTACTGTCACCTAAAAATGGGAAGAAAAAATAATTATTAGATACGCCCCTTTTTACATAATTTACTACTGAATTTATAATGAGACAAGTCTTTATTTTTTTGCATGTTGCAAAAAAAATGCTTACCAGCGTTGTGGCAGTAATATCTCTTGGTAAGGGGGAGAGTCCACCTTTGTTTGTAATTTGAACGGCAAACTCTGGCGTATCCACTAGACTCCAAGCACCGGCAAGAGAACAGTAGTTAATATCTGTGTAGTTCAAAGTTTCTGAGAAACTCTTGAGATTTGTGAGACCAAAGAGAGCGCAGCCGACTGTTGGGCTATCAGCGGGGATTTTGGGGGTACAACGTTCGTTTTGACTATTTCTTATTCTGTCGTGACGGCGGTGATGATGATCGCCCTCAGGACGGGAAGATGGACGACTACGATTGTGACCCTCGGCGGAAGAGCCTTTGGGTACACCACCAGAACAGTGGCGACCCACTCCAATGTTGGAGTTTAGATCTCTGACTAATTTTTCGAAGAAATGGTAATTCCTAAAAGAAAAAAATCATAAATTAGAAAACGTGTTAACGATCAGTTTGAATTATTCATAGTAAGCGATAAATCAGTCGTCGATATATGGGCGTTTTTTTCAATAAATGATATTTTAGACTTACAGGTCCCCTCTGCATTTTCGCGAAGTCTTCTTCATGCAATCCTTGAGATCTTGACTTAGGGAACATATCGCATTCCAGTCATTAATATCCTGCTCCTCATAAATCCCCTTTAAGGTGTTGTAAATTTGGAGACATGATCTGTCAAAGTCGCATGTTGTCTCCGTATTCCCTATAAAGATAACCAAACCATAAAATATTAATTTTCACCATCCAAAAAAATATATTCTCAATGTCATTTCAAAAAATCCATTTAAATTCTTCTTATCTCCACATGTCCATATAATACCAATTTGTATTTGTGTGTGTGTCTGTATCTAGCATAGTGGTTAATACCAAACAAGTCTTTGTCTTTTTCTGATGGTGTGACATGATAATGGAATATCCAAAAAAGATATCCATATCCAAAACATTGAAACAAGAATCGATAAAAATGCCACCTTTTAAATCGATTCCCATAAATAATTTTCATGCAAAAAATGCTTTCATGTCTTAAAATAATGCCCATCACCACCCTCCCTTGTTATTGTTCGCACATAATAAAAAGGGTATAAACAACGGCGACAACACGGCTCCCTTTCTGTATCCAAAATACTACTCTGCCATGTAGTTTTCAGCATGTAATTCAATTTAGCTTTTATTTCTTTTTATTCAAATGAGGGACCAATCTTCAGCCATTTATTTTTTTCTGCTAATCATAATAATAATTTTTCGCTTCGTTTCCTTTTCCAACAACAAACCCATATTTGAAACTTTTATTTGCAATCAAAAACTTTTAACATGACAGGTAAAAACTGACTCGTGGAATTAATTTTTATGGTATAAGCACTCATGTCTTGTCTCTAAATCCGTCCATTGTCCACGCTATATTCCTTTTTCAAAAACTATTTTTTCGGTTGGACGGTTTTGGAATATTGAATAAATTAAACTAGGTTTTCATTTTCTTAAGACGTAGAAAAACATTTATAGACTGAGACAAGCCAATACAACAAAAAACATTAGCACCTGCTCAAGCTCTAGAAAAAGGTCAAATAAGGCGATATTAAAGTTAAAATATATCGTCTCGCATACCAAAACGTTCATTTTTCCTTTGTCAGTGATAAATCATCATTAAATTTTAGTCTAACACAACATTTTGGTCCTCCCATTTTCGATGATAAATGTGTATTTATACCTACATATATGCAAGTTGAAAGAGCAAGCAAGCTCATATTAAAAAACACAAAAATGTACGCACACATATAACCTTAACCAGTTTTCGCTTAAAAACTAACCATTATTATCGTCATAATCATTATTGTGATCAGCTTTGAAATAGCATTGAACACCAAAAAAGAAAACAACAGCAAACATATTTTACCATCATCATCATCATCATTTCAAGATGACTATGATGATCATTCTCATCATCATGATCATAGTCATATCAAACCGAATTGCTTTGAATAAATGCTCATGTTATGCAGGTATGTTGTTTGTAAATATTTTTCTACGTACACCTACCTACCACGCACATCCTCTTCTCTTCATCATCTCATCTCTTCATGAAAAAAAATCATGATTTGTTTAGTCATGGGATTTTTTTTATGCCCTTGGCCTGTATAAATTTTCGGATTTTTTCTCTCTAAAACTGACAGGTACCTGCCTACTTTTGTTTCTTTTCTTTTCTTCACTACCTTCAAAAATGATTCTTATGCCAAAAATGTTTTCAAAATGAACCTGTTATCATCATCACTATCATATATATGTATCTAACTAACTCTAACTACTCTTTATAATTCTTTTTCGCAGTTTTTATGTATTCTAAAAACAAAAACTTAAATTGGATATTACACATTTTTACTGTCAAAACAGAAAAGAGCCGCATTTTTATGGTTGTGCTCATGTTCGGACGTAAAAGTTTCAAAAAGTTTTCAAAACTGGCTTCTTCATGATCATCATCATCATGTTCATCTTTCAATTCGTCTTCTTCTTCTGATGGTGCGTGTTTGTGTGTAGGCTTTTTCATAATAACTTCTTATTTCGCAATTTTAAATGTCTGAATAAGGAGATAATTACTGTCCTCCTCCTTCTCCTCCTTTTATGCTGCTAGTTCTTTGCTGTATTCCTTTTGCATGTTCTTTTCATCTTCTTAGCTATCATCTCTCTTCAAGTTCAAAACTACAAAAACCACCAGCAAAAGAGCACTTTGTTTGATGGATACACAAGGTGAGCCAGTCAACCAGTCAGTCAGTCTAAAACTTCCAGCTTTTTACATTTCTGCCGTATCCAAACATCACCACTAATCTAAAATTAATACATTTTTGCTCTTCTCTGTTTGCGCATTTAAGACAACATCCACACCATCTAATCCACGCAAGCCCACCCTTTCATTTTTAATTCCACGACTGAACTGACTGACATTGATATTGTAGGAAAAAACTAAAACATCTATAATTTTATGAATATATGTTGATGTGACGTGATGAAACTCATTGTTCACTGGCACCTCAACAAACAACCTTAAAAAAAGTCCACCGCTCAACGTCTCACCGAATCACAATTATTACAATCACCTTTCTTAAAATGTACACTAATCGGTTTTTCTTATCATTATCAACAAAATATTTATGGTCGTAGTATGCAAATTTTGTACAAAATAGGCATATGATATATGCAAGCATGCACACAAATGTGGTTCTCTTCTCATCCTCCAACTCACTCATTCTCTAGCTCACAAGATCAAATTTCTTCAACACAGTAATTTTCATATCAAGATCAAATTAAATCAAATCACGAAAAACAATAATTTTGTGTAACATGTTAAGCTGCTACCTTCTATAACGATAATGGCCAAAAAAAAGATAATCACAGTCAACAGTTCAAGGATTACTGCCACCAAAAAAATACTACGTTTCGTTTCATACAACTTTGCTATCTTACTATCAAACTCAATAATGCCAGCATTCTTTCTTACAACCAGAAAAAAAAATGTAATTCATAATTTAATGGTAATTCATGTGTTAAACTTTATTATAGTGTTTGCTCATCATCTCCATTATCCTCTGACTGAACAGAGATAAAAAAAAATCCTTTTTATTGTTTCCTGAACGCTAAATCAAATCAAATACGCAGCTTTTGTAATAATGGCTTTATGTTTGTATGAAATGGCTTGTTGTAGAAGAGTAGTGCCAAGAAGAGATCAAGTATCCAGCAAAATTATTCCACACTTTTGGTATGAAAATTAAATGCAAATTGATCGATCACGACAAAGACCTATGCACAGCACACACACATTATGGATCCCTTATTCCCAACAAATCTTGTGTAGAATTTTTTTTATCTTAAGACTAAAATATTAAACAATGTAACAATGTAAAAAAAGTTTTAGTTTACCTGTATAAACCCCCAAGAGAAGAATGACGACAGCCAGGCATTGTTGTGTTACGGAAATGGTCATGATGATAAAAACGGTGAATTTTGTTTGAAAACTTGTTTTTTTTCCTCTCGAGGAAAAAAATCCAATTATAATCTTGTATCCTTCCTTCCAAACAGAATATTTCGTAGAAATTCGGGTAGTATTTTTTACGGGTTCAGAAAAATACCCGTGGGTGATGATGCCAACTTAGGACAACTAACTAATGGCATTGTTCATTTTTTAATTTGTTTTCATGTGACACCAGCGGAAAACTTTGGGAAGCGACGCCAAATATTTTTCTTTCTAGTGAAAGTGGAAACAGAAGCGCACTCTCAATTCAAACGTCAGTTCCACTCAAGCTCTCTAACAGCTTTGCTCTGTGTGTGTGTTTTTATTTCTCTTGGAAAGAAAAGTGCGTGAAAATGGTAATGAAGCGTAGTGTACAGCTTTGTAAATATCGTTGCTGTTTTTTCTATCCTCTCCTTTCCTCCAGCTTGTCATTTCCAGTTTAACTTTCAGTCGACTAGAACATTTCCCGCTTGCTTTCCCGATCCTTTAGCTGCTTCCTTCTATTTGCAAAGCTTGTTTGCATGCTTCCCAAGAGAGAGAATTTATTTTTTTCCTTGCTTTTACTCCTTTTAGTTGTGGTATGGCTATGTGTGTTGTGCCTTTTAAGCTGATTTAATTTTCTTCCACTGAAAAACCGTTTTTCGGGTAATTTTCTCCAAATACAACAGCCGTTTCACACGAACTCTTTTCTCTTTCCGCTTTTTCCTTCACTGGAACATCAAGTTTCGTTCGTTTCGTTTTATACAATGAATGTGTGCACACACGCACGCACGTCGTTTATAATGGCACTCGTGTCCGTTATTTATGCATGATGCATGGTCTGTTCGTCATCATCATCGCCGCTCTGCTTATAACCACCAAACATCCAGAGTTAATTTCTATTCAACCGAAAAGAGTAAGCAAGCTGAAGAGTTCCATGAAAAAATTACGGGGGTGATGCCTGGAAAAAATTGGACTTCTCTCGTTGCTGTGCTGTTACGTAAGTTGTTGTTGGTATTATTGGTTCATTTGTAGCGTAACAGTGTTCAGCTATTTATAAGCTTAATATTCTTCTTTTTACCCCTTTCTTTTTACTATTATTGTTGTGGAGGCATTTAAGCAAGTGTAAATAATCGTTTTACGAATAAAATACCACTACCACGCCACATAATCAAGGGCAAGCAGTGTTGTAGAGTAGTTTTAGCACACTTGAGTTTTTCGAGAAAAAGATGAAGGTATTTAAAATAGTAATGATGAAAACCCGAAAGGAAGAGAAGAGGAAACCACGAACACAGTTGAAAATTGCTTGTTTGCGTGTTTGGGTTGTTGTTGCTTGGCTTGGCTTGCTACTATACCGGCTTTCTATTCTTTCCGAAGAAAAATTGTTTCGTCTTTTTTTATCGGGAGAAGGAATCATCCGTGTTTGTGTTGTAATCCAAGTGCGTGTAAAAAGTTTTTGAATTTAATGGTCAAGCAAAGTTGAATATGTATTTCTTCTGATTGCTTTTTGTAGTTTTCGGGGAAATTCA
>JAQFZG010001196.1:0-23049 GCA_034695465.1 Entomobrya nicoleti | reverse complement strand
CAAATGTGGACACTTTTTGCAGACGGACGACGTGGGAGACATATGAGGGCACATCCTATTGCGTTGCAAGGAGCTGGGCATCCAGGAGTAGGACCGGGGCAAGGTGTCACTTGGGAAATAAGTTTTCAGGTTCCTGCAACCATACCGCCGACGCCCAACCAAGCAGCATGTGGAATTGTGAAAATGGAATACATAATTCAAGTAGGTCATTTTCGTAGACATGCTTGATGAACTTATTTTGAGTGAGATAATAATGATTCACTAACTATGAATAAAGATCTCTGCCGCTGTGGAAGGGACCTGCAGAAACAACAATTTTGGAACTATCCATCCAATCATTATTGGAACAATTCCGTTAGTACCACCTGCCATTGTCACGGCTCAGACTCCAAGTTCTACTGAGACGCAGACAGACTCGTCTAGTAAAACGACCATTCAAAATCAAATATCTTCGCATAAAAAATTAAAGAACGCCACGAAAAGCGCTAAATGAGCGTTAAATGAACAGTTTCATATTGTATTCTAGACATTTTTATGCATGTTTAAAAGATTTTTATTCTAAAATGTAATTAGATTACTTAGTTGAAATTAAAATATGTGTGTATTTTTTTGTTCAAATATTATATGATTAATATGATTTGCTTTTCCAGGGATTATGCAATATGCGAATGACTTGTTTATGAAAATAAATTTAACCCTAAAAACTAAATCGGCTTATTTTTCATGATTTGTGTATATTTTTAATGGTTTTATTACGCATTTATACGTACTATTAGAATAAGATATAGAATTACTTTCGTCTTCAATATTATCGTCACTTTCAACAAGTTTAGCTTTAGCTTTGTTATACTTTTTGTCTTTATACACTTTACCAAATTGCATGGTCATCCATATTTCTAATTTCTTTTTTGTACAAAAATTCTGTTACAAATGGAGACTACATTTTACAAATAATTAGCATCTTGAATTTTTTACTATTATTATAATTACACTTAATCAGCAGAGCAGCAGTAAAGCAAAACCAAGAAAGATTTTTGTACATTTCCGTCCGAACCAAGCAAAAACTTCAAAACAATCTGAATTGAAAATTCGAAATAAGTTTATTTCAGAGATGATCAAAAAATATACGTTTGCTTTAAAAATAGTATTCATTTCAATGCATATACAAAGTAAACCATACAATAAGTAATTTTAATTAAACTACAATCATACTTAACATGCTTTTATTAATCATTTTTCGCTTTAGCACCATTAGCGCTTGTACTACAGAATTACACATTTCTAGAAAAAAAAGGTTTTTTAAATCAGCACAATTAAATCGGTAATAATATAATATAGTAAATTATAAGTTGGCTCACAATAAGAAATAAGATATTTAACGCTTTATAACACTTAGATTAAGATTCATAATTTGTGTACCAGTTTTCTGAAGAAAAATTAAAGATTGACTTGACATTTCTTCTTGGCTGTAAAAATTGACTTGAATGTAAAAGTTACAATTACAACCTAAATATTTACTTAAGATTTAACTACAATCAATAGTAACAAATAAAACTATTATATCAATAATTATGAAATCATTTAAAATATACAAATTGCTGCGAAGCTGTTGAGTTATATTTGAGTGCATTTTTTAAAGTTCGTATATCAAAGTGAATACTGACTTGAAGTTCACTTTTTTCACCTTCTTTGCAAAAATATATATAATTAGGCACTTCTCAATTATTATTTTAATTGAACATGCATAGATAAGTGTACTACTTTGCTATCTCCTACACCGGAATAACTTTGGTTCCCTCTCCAGCACCACTTGCACCAAAATTGGCTCCTCCCATGGTTGGAGGACTACTAGGACTTTCGTCTTCTGGGGTTGGGGAAAGCGGTGCGTCGGAAAACCTTGATGTGGTTCTTGGTTGATAATTGGCAACGGCCATTTGTTCCTCCTGAGGTGGAGATTGAGCAGAGTCGGGAATATCGTTGGAGGGCTCCACTTCCCAGTCTTCATCGCTGGGTTTCGTGTTGGGCGGCGAGGAATGATGATTATGGTTACCACCACTGCGGTGGTCACTAGATGGAGGTGATGATCTTCTAGTAGTACTTCGGTCTGAAGGGGAGGTAGATGGCTCATGGAGGAATTCACAACGGCTGCCATTCGTACAAAATCCTTTTTTGAAGAAGCGACACGGAATTTCCTTGCGAACTAAAGTAAATAAATCATCAATTAGATCCTTTGTTCAATTTTTTTAAATAATATTTTTTGGCTACTGTATTTACTAAACTTACTGTTTCTTCCACCTCCAGTAACTCCACCTCCACCTCCTCCACTAGCACCTCTCCCAAAATCCCTGCTGTTGTTTCTATCTCTGTCATTTCTGTAATCCCTATCAGAGCCACTGCGGTCAGTGCGCTCAGTGCGGTCGCCTCTTCTGTAATCCTTATCTCGACTATCCCTCCCACGATCATCTCTGTAGTCCCTATCTCTACTAGTGCTTCGATCTCTTCCACTCCCACCTCCACCTCTCCGATCATTATTGTCAAACCTACTTCCACCTCCACCTCGGTGGTGGTGGTGATGGTCATTATTCCCATTTCCGCCTCTTCCATTGGAATTTGTACCATAATCCATAATACCTACGTTGGCACCCACACCGCCATTCATAAGTGATGCTGCTGCAGGGGGAGGGAATGCAAAAGGATTTGGCGGGTATGCCACCGGAGGAGGAACTCCCAAGTTCATAGTTAAAGCAGCAGCCGCATTTACACCTCCGAACACTTGGCTGGCGAATCCACCTATCTGGAGATCAGGAGGATTAGCGACTGGGGGAGGTACTCCCACGGGAGGGGGCACACTAAACCCAAGATTTGAACTCCATGGATTGTAATCAGGTGCTTGGAGCTGCTGCTGCTGCTGCGGGGATAACATTGGATTAGGAACGACCAATGGAGGTATTCCAGGAAACTGGTGATGATGTGGTTGTTGAGCTTGGTGCAACATTTGTTGTTGCTGCAGAGGTTGATGAGGTGGTGGGGGAAAGTGTCGAGGAGGAATTCCAACACCGTATCCTCCTACGCCTGGGACTCCTCTACCACTAATCATCATCCCCATCATTCCATAATCCCTCTTTGGGTCTGGCCAACTGTGGGTACGGTAATCACAAACTTTGGTAATGCTATTCACATCCTCCACTGGAATTTGTATTGGTTCTTCTTTTGGCTTTTCATCCATGACGTGTGCGTCCGGTTCCATAGCAGTATCAGGTAGAATAGCTCCTGGTGGGAGGAACAAGCCCAACACGTTCTTCTCACGCTCCTCCTGGTCCGCCTTTTCAGTACTGATCACTGACGGTGTAAGAATTTCCGTACCGAAAATTATTTTGACCATTTTCCATTGCTCCTGTGGTGGTTGCTGCATAAGATGTTCGCCTTCATCCTGTTCTTGTCTTTGTTTGAGAAAGCTCCGCTCCATTAGCTTTTCATTAGAACTTAACTCTGTGAAGTCCTTTTGTTTAGTCACGTTCACTCTTTCCGTTTCATCCATTTCGAAAAAGTGGAACTCTCGAAGTTCGTCCTCCTCCCTCCAACGAACATTTTTCTTTGGCCGGTTGCGCGCGCGGATGAGCACCAGAGCACTTTTAACTTTTCCATCATTTTCTTGTGGAGTAAAGCTTCCAGCTTCACTCGGATCATCTTGTTCCATTTTAATAGGAGCTGGTTCTCCTCCTGCTGCAATCTCACGTTCTACCGCTGCAGCTGTAGCACTTACTGCGGAATCATCGTCATCCTCATCATCCAAAGTATCACGATAGAAATTAAACACTGGCTTCTTATCTTCCTCTGGAGTTGTTGGCGTTTCTGATTGCTGTTCCATCATCACATCATCTTGAGTGTTTGGATTTGGAGGCACATCTTTGCTATCACCTCCACTGCTCGTTCTCCTTTTCTTCTTGCCAGGCTTACTTGAATCCGAACTAGCACTAATCGCATCCATAAACAAACTACTTTCTTTTAATACTATCGCTGCCTTTCTCATTTTCTCCTTTTGCTTCTCTTTCTCTTGCTCCAACTTAGCCTTTTTGGCGTCACCCGGCTTCTCCAAAGAGTCTGTTGATATACGCTTCGAAATTTTTGGAGGTGTGGCGGGAATGCTGTTGCCCAAATTAATCGACGACTTGCTATTCTGTTCCTTTTCTTCCTTCTCCTTCTTTTCTTTATCTTTTAATGAGGATGACTTGGCCGCAGATCCTCCTCCTTCCATTTCCTTGACAAGATCATCTGACCTACTTTTCGAGCTCACGTACACCTTTGCCTTGTGACGTCTTTCCTTTGGCTTATCATCTTCTTTGGCCTCTTCTTCAGGTTTCCCGTAAAACTTTTTCGTGGGTGACGACGGAACAACAGACGTTTGCTCTTTGTCAGATGTCTTCTCCTTTTTATCTGAACTGATCTTCTTAATTTTATCCGCCTTCTCTTCGGATCCTCCTGGAATTCCAATGGCATCTGCAAAACTTCCAGGTTCCCTTCTCTTGGGAATTTTCGGGATTTTCCCTCCCGAGGATGATGCAGACATCAAGTTTAAATTTTTTAATGTTTCCTGGTCCTTGTCACTTTGCTGTTTTTGTTTGTCAGCCTCCTTCTGTCTTTTCTTCATGAGAGCCTTTTCCTTTCGAATCTTTTCGCTAAGTCTTTTTTCTTCCTCTTCCTTATCCTTCTTGGCTTGGGCAGCTGCAGCCGCTTTGGAAGCAGAACTTGAACTACTCGACGAAGACTTTGACTTTTTGTGTGACGACGACGAAGACGATGAGGAGGAATGATGATGACTGGGCTTTTTATCTTTGTGATGATCCTTATCTGAACTCTTCTTATCCTTTCCATCCTTCTCCTTCGATGATGTCTTTGAATAAGTTTTTGAAATATCCGTAGGCACTTTATTCACAGGGCTAACAACCTGGGGTTCCCTTTTAGGGCTTTTCAATTTTTTCACTGGGCCAGCAGCTCCATCCACACTATCTTGAGTCACTAATGGAGGCACCTTACTTGCAGTATCAGGTACTATTGGAGGAGGACCTTGTTGCTGAACTACCATCGATGTTACCGGGTTTCCAGTTGAGGCGACCATAACATTTTGTTGCTCCTTCAATCTCACCAAATAATTTTTACCGTCTTTCACCATCAAACAAAACTGACCACCTCCTCCACCACCAACTGTTGGTGGTGGACCCCCAGCATTCATTGAAGCATCACCTCCAAAACCTTGAACTACAGTGGTTTGACCACCCACCTTCTTAATATAAATTTTTGGAGGTGACTGATTCTGGGATTGGACCACAGGCACTAAAGTCATTGGCGTGGAAGTGGGAACGTTCACTTGCTGCATGTGATGTTGCTGAGGTTGATGAAGCACTTGTATTTGTTGATGGCTATTCATATTACTTGGAGTTAAATGAATGATATTTTGGGTTTGGGCATTATGTTGGGTGACCATAACTTGCTGTTGTTGGGGATGTTGCGTAATGACTTGTTGGTGTTGTTGCAGATGTTGGTGGTGAGGATCATAAATAATTTGTTGCTGTTGATGGGGAACCATATGAATAAGTTGCTGTTGTTGATGTTGGTGCTGCTGATGCTGGGGAGGTGGAGTATGTTGGATTACTGATATGGGAGCTGACGACGGTTGAAGGTGCTGTTGCTGCTGATGAATTATAATTTCCTGGTGTTGGTGTTGATGCGGATGTTGAATAACTCCTCCAGAAATTGTTTCCTCCAAATTGTGTCCATCAGCGACCATTTTGTTTAATATATCGAAACTAGCAAAATCAGTCCCAGTTAGATCAATGTTGGCAAGGTCGGTGTGACTAAAGTCGAGATCCATAAGGGTCTGATTTCCAACTCCTCCATCCACTCCTTCATGGGAGGGCAGCATAGCTGTTACAGAGGCAGGATCAATGGTGAGCAGGTGGTCAGTATTTATGTTCATTGTTGAACTTGAACTGGCGACAGAAGCAGCAGAGTCAAGATCCGCTGGAGTGGCCAGTTGTTGTATTTGGGATTGGGAGGGTACGGGGTGAGGAGGAGGCAGTTGCTGATGTTCAATATGCTGATGCTCTCCTGCTTTTTCTTCAGACTTGGCAATACTAATCCAGCGGGAGACGACGTGCTTACAAAGTGTTCTCGTTTCTTCGTCTTCGCAGTCCTTGGAATAGTTTTTTATTATGATAGGGAACCGGTTTGACTTCAATCTGGGGACGGTCACTGGTGTGGTCATCAACAAGTTGAAGATTTCCTTTAGAAGGGAGTAGTTTTTATTGGATATAGCGTCGTTAGTCCATCCGAATACGAGGTTCCAACCACCCCTTTCCATAAACCTTAAATACACCAATTAAAAAAAACACGTTAAGTAAATGAAACTAATAATACATTAAGGATTATAAAAATAAATGATATTTCAATGTATATATATATTTTGCTTACAGGTCCACTACCGATGGGTGGCTGGCTCGTAGTATATTTATATAAATGCATTTACTGACCAACTTTTTTGAAAACTTGGACATCAACCTGTAAAGAAAAATACCCTTAATTACTCAAATTGTCAATTAATAATTTTTTGGAATTGTTTCCCCTTCCCCCGAACAAAACAGCAAAAAAGCATGCAAAGTTAAAGCTTCTAATTATATAGTTTAACGTTTAACCCAATTAATTACATACATTTTGTCTTTTATTAGTGTTCATTTGACATACTCAGCTTGTTGTTTAAAATTGCAGAAGGTAAATTATTTCAGAAAGAAACAGTTTTAAAATCCGCGGGGAAGGAGAGAGGTGTTTATTTTTGATTGATAAGCTTCATCTACATGCAATATTTACTCCACCGACGAAGATAAGCCCATAAGACTGAGATTTTTTTTCAAAGAAAGCACCAGAAAACCCAAGACGTAGAAGACACATCAATCAAATATGAATCTACACAAAATTAAAAAATAAATTATAATGAGTAAGCAAAAAATTACAAATAATACTAACCATTTTTTTTGTTAATTAGATACACGTACAAAACATATACCATGCAACCATGCGTTTTGACATAAAAGCATTTACTTGAGATAAAGAAACATTTAAAAATATATTTTTGGAGGTGATTAAGCGGGATTTTTTTCGGACAGTTTTAACTAAAAACCAGAAAAAATAAAATAATCACAAACATCCAATTAGTAAACCACAGGATATTTAACCGTTTACATTAAAAAGCAAAAAAAAGACAGTAAATAGCAATATGGATGGACAGGTTAACAAAAACGCACCCAAGAATTTTGTCAACTTCGTCAACTGAACGAATGGCTCCGGAAGTGGGTTCTAGCAAAGGTTGCAGACACTTCAAAAGGCGTTCCGGGTCAATGCGTGGCTACAAAATCATCAAATAACAATAAAGCAAACCAAATTACAATTAAAGCTTTCGTTACAAAAAAAATTAAACACCCACAAAACATTTTCATTTTCCAAAAAAATATATCCAACTCACCATCACGGTAACAACCTATTTTAAATCCTGAAGCAGTCAGTTCCCCCCGTCGCGTTGATATATTCGTTTTCCAGTTCTTCCTCAGAATTGTAACTTGACTTGAGTGAAACTCAATTATAAAAAATCTTAAGCAACTTAAACTAAATTAAGCGCTTAACTTCTTTATCCTTATTTGATAGTTGAAGATTCGCACCTGGAAAAAATCAAAAATTAAAAAATTAGTTAAATATGCAATAAAACCACTTTATATATTAATTAAACCCTAATTTATAATTAACTCTTTTAAATTCTAAAAAAAATCTCATTTTGCCCCAATAAAATTTTTCTCCAGATTTTCTATAACCAATACCATTTGATTGCTTCTACAGTTAATTCCCTCCATTAAACATGTTTAACTTAACATTTAAAATGTACTCCATGCATATATTGTGCATCCATCAAAAAGTAACCCTTTCATTCATGCAGTCCTTCATTTAGCTAGTGATTTAATCTCCCTCAAATGACCAACCCAAACCACAACAAAGACTTCATGTTTTTTCTTAGCCAATATTCACGCTTTTTGTACATGACGCATCATCATAGCCCTACTTCATCCTTACTTCTATCTAACCCTTTACTTTGACACACGCATACCACCATCGTCATGAAACTGTAAAAACAATGACAATGACAAGTGTCACTACCACAGCTAAAAAACAGTTGCGTATGCGCCATGCAACATACTAACAAAAATGTGTATCTCTCTCTCTCTCTTCACAGTTATTTAACTGAACTGCATACATATTAATCTGCATCTGCCAGCCTCATTATAATCTCCTTACATATTTTATCATTCATAGCTCAACACATTTTGTATACAAATATTACATACTTAACTTAACTTACTACTAACTTTAACAAAACTAATTGCATTTTTTTTGTACAGTACATTTACAAATACTCATATTCATTCACATAAGTTGACTGACAATATTGAATTTCTTACATTTAACAAAAATACTAGTGCTGCTCTTTTTTTATCAGGCCAACTAAATAACACACTTGCTTTTTTAATCTCTAAGAGCTCTTCGTGAGTTTACGACTTGTCTCGTCGTTCCTTTAAAAAAAACCTACATGCAAGCCTGCCTGCTTGACTGAAAGCCTCACACAAAAAGCGAACCATGTGAAGTGAACGAAGATGTAATCCAATTCAACATTCAACCCTTTCCTTTTTCCACATACTTTGTTCACTAGATTACGTGGACGGATTTTTCTATGTACCTAAAAGCTTCTCTCGTCGTCTCCATCTCCTCTCATATAAAACACATACATTATACACATTATATGCCCCTGTGTAGAAGACCTATATGAAAGCCACCACCTCCTTCCTCCACCAACTCAACAAGCTGAATACACTGAAAAAAATATATTTAATTCTTCTCAGAATTTCTGCGTTTTGTTTGTACTCCATTTGCCTTTGCCTATCCATATCCCTAGCCCCTTGCCTTTACTAAGGTTTCATTTTCGTCGATATTACATTACATCGCTTTGCAATGCAATTCACAATGTTAACTTTAGCTTCTTGATGAAAATGTCCTTTTATTTCGCTGAGTTGCTTGTTGGTTTGGTTTCGCTTCAAACAATTTGAGATCCTATATCCCCATCCCATCCCATACATTTTTTTTCGTCGTTTCAAAAAGTTATTATGTGAAGTTGATTATATTATAGTCATAGCTGCTTTTTGATATCATTTTTATATATGAATGTATATACACAACCCACATATATATACATCACATATTAAACACAATGAAGGAAGATAATGAGTTTTGCCTTGCTTTTTTTTGAGAGAGAAGAGTTTTATTACCCACACACAATATATAAATGGCCTACCTACTTTAACTTTTATACTTATCTAAAACTACTATATATTTTTTCCCTTTCAATTGCGTTTACCATTTACCATATATACTAATAATGTATGCTTGTTTGCCTAATATATCAGATTCAGCATTTAACTTTTTTTTTGTTGTTGGTATCTCTTCTGGCCTGGTCGATGAACAGAAGAAGGATAAAAATAGGTAATTCTTTTTTCAACAGCGACGCCATGTTTGCCTCATCTCATCACTCTATATCGTCGTAATGGCCATCTAAACTGAAATGCCAATTATAATTTTTTTTGCCATATATGCCATATGGCTAAAAACTTTCTTTAAAATAAAGATGGTAAATGACGCAGATGAAGATTGAAGACACAAAACAACTTTTTTTAACGCGCGATTAATTTTTGACCAAAAGAACACTGATGGAGGAATGAATGAAACTTATCTTCAAGATAACATTACATGTTAAAAACAAACAATGACTCTTCTGAGATTAACAAAAGTAAAGAGATCCTATTATCAATACTAATAG
Organism: Entomobrya nicoleti; assembly: GCA_034695465.1. Taxonomy (NCBI): domain Eukaryota; kingdom Metazoa; phylum Arthropoda; class Collembola; order Entomobryomorpha; family Entomobryidae; genus Entomobrya; species Entomobrya nicoleti. The sequence goes on along the minus strand of JAQFZG010001196.1, from coordinate 13,142 downwards.
ATTAACTTAACAATGATTAATTAAAAATTATAAATAAAGTCTAAAATGATATATTAAGTCACCTTGATTTTGATTGAGATTTTTTATAAGGCAATAAGTATATTATTGACTTGATGATCAGATGATGATGACGAGTTTTGATTGACTTGACGGCGGCCTGGCAGCCTCTGTGATCTGACCTGACCTGACTTGTCGCTCAGTTCAGCGGGTCAGCCTGTTGTTGTTTTTTTCGTCGATTTTGATGATGGGTATATAAAATGCTGCTGTTGACTTTTTTTTTGATAATCCTTCTTGCTTAATGACTTTTTGTTTATTTTAATGAATGATGGTTTTTTTTGGATGATTAATGTTCATGCCAGTCTTAAAGATAATTTTTTGGAACCCTAATTAGATTACTTATCTTCTACAAATAAAAGCTTTCCTCAAACGAAAAAAGAAATTGATGACAATTACTTATTAATTAACTGTCAAATTGTTTTCTTGTACAAAAAAACAACAATTAAAAAAATATCAACAAATGATTGGGTAGTGGTGGTAGTGGTAATGATTTATAATTTTCGAAAGCAGCAGCAGCTTTAAAAAAAAGTCATCCACTGTTGAATATTTTTTTTTAACAATTAAGTTTTCTTCTTCAAAACTGCTGTTTTCATGAAGGTTTGGGCGTTGATGTTGGTGGTGGAGTTGAAGATGTGGTAGAAGTTTGTTGACACATAAAATATCCGACTCCAAAACGCAGCATCATTTTTCAAAATTTCAAATCTCCTGCCTTTTTTCTTTCGATACAAGAGACTGTAGTGAAAAAACCAAATAGAATATAATAGAATAACTTTACCGTTTATGTTTCCATGACAACAATATGTTTTCCAACAATTAAGTAATTTTTTAAAACTATTTATAAAAAAAATCAAAAACGATGGGTAATTCGACCCTCTTATTATGTAATCTACCTATCTAGGTTAATAATAATAAAAACTATCTATTTAAACCATAGCTATTAAAATGGCGCCTTATTTAAATAGTTTTAACCCACAGTTTTTTCCTCAATAAAATCGCCTAAAAAACGATAATAATCACCTGTTTTGTTTGTTTCTAGTAACCCTAATATGTTTACAATTTTTTAACTATTCCTACAATTTACAACCTGATTGGATAATCAATTTTGTTTACACAATTAAAAGTGAAAGTATACTTTGTTTACAAAATAAAAATGTCAACAAAAACTGGAGACTTTTAAAAAGAAAATCTGGAGAAAAAATATTTACTGCACTAAAATAAAAATTATTTAGCAAAAGTAGCAAAGCCAACTTACCTCCAGCAAACGCAAAAACGTAATGACCAGAAAAATGAAAGGTCTTTACCCAAATGGTATTCCGTCCTATGTTAAAAATGATGAGAGATATCCTTGCCACGTTATATCGAACGAGAGAGATAGGGAACAAGACTGAAGCAGGCAGCATACGAATAAAACTCGAGTAGACCCCTTTTACAATCAATGGGGAAGGAGGCTGCTATATTTTTTTGGGCTAAATAGCGCGCCGAAATTTTCAGCACAGCAGGAAAAAAAATGTGCACTTTGTTGAGTTGGTTTTGGTAAATGGGAATAGGAGAACGCGTGCAGAGATAGCCGAAAGTGGAGCGTACGTGCTTACTGGCTATTAGCGGGCGAATGAGTGTTTTTTTTTTGATAGAATGGATGGGTATGGTGTTTTTTATGATGTGGATTTTTTACTGCAGAGTGCTTTTGCAAATGTAAAACAAATTTAACCAATGGCGCTGCTTTGATTGTGTTGAAGACAGCCTATTTTTGGATGGAACTTCCTTCATTCAAGTTTTTTTGTTGGTGGTGCTGTTGTGAAAGTCAAACAAGTTTTTTTTACGAGAGAATTCTCATCTTCTTCGACAAAACAATAAAAAACACGCTGAGAAGTTGAGTAGTTGAGTTGAAAAAGTGTGCAATGCGATGGAAATGGAATGAAGTTTTTTATGGCTTTGTAAACACAATGCTTATTTTTTTTAAAGGAAAGGGAACGTTCATAGAGGATGGCACACGATTTAAGGAAAAATTAACTTTAAATGGGTTGCCATTAGTATTACAAAATTAGCATAATAAATTCCTTCGACTGAGGTTAAGTTGGTTGACACGACTTTAATTGAGACATTAACTATATAGGTTCCCATGGTTACCCATGCCATGTCAGAATTGGAATAAATAACTTTTTAATGACGATGGAAGTTTTATGAATGGGAAAAGGGGTTAGATTTTATTGGGTAAGGCAGACGCAGGTCCACAGGTGCATCTATTTTTACCTGGGATGCTGACTGGACTGAAAGCTTATGGGATGAAATATGAAATGATGAGCTTGATGAGCATTGGAAAAAGGAATGCAATGCAGTTAAAGTTATGTTAAACTAGACTAATTTTAAAGTAGTTAAACGACTTCCGTTTAAATTTTTAACGAGCTGACAGGTAATTGCAAAATATCCTGTTTCATTTGTTTGAAAGTCATAAATGTACTTAGGTCATAAACTTTGAAGATGAATGTCAACCCTTTCATTCTATCTTCTGCTTATGCTTATCATGGCTTTTGGTTTGATTGGATATAATATTGGATGTTGGATAGGTGCTATGTTCGAAGTTTGGGAGCATTGAGCTCTCTCTCTCGTACCGAATGAAAATCAGCTGACAAGCTGCGTACGCTTTTTGCGTGGTAAACTTTTGAGGAGATGCTTTTTTGGTTTTGCTTGTGAAAAAATTTGCACAACCCAAAATAAAAGCATGTTTACATTTTGCACATGAAACTTAATCAACTTCAGTTTTGAAGATATTCATTTTAACTGTCCTTTTAGACTATTGTGGTTTTCTGTCATTTAATAACGTGGCGTGGCTTGAGTATAGCTTATCAACAGTTGATTTAAGGTTGGAATAAAGAAGTTTATATATTGTTTTTTAGTCTGTCTCATATCGTAGATTTTAATTGTGATTGTGACTGTGAACTCACACATATCTTATCAATCGGTTTGAAACATGCATTATTAAAGTTACTGAATTTTATTTTTGCAGGAATTGTCGAAATGCTGCCTTCATTAAGACTCCAGCACATTTTACGAGGAGCCTCCTTCTTGCCTCAAGCTTCCTGTGCCATTACCACCACTACTTATCATTCTCCTTGTAAACTGTTAACGTTAACCTCAGGTTATCATCGTGGATCACATGACCGTCACCGTCATCATCATCATGACCATAGTGGTGGAGATAATGGATGTTGCTCATCTAGCACTAGCGCAGTGGGAACCCTTCAAGAAGATAACCTGAGAGTACTTCGCAGATCGATTTCACTATGGCGAGGACCTTTATTCCAGCAAGATGAGAAGGAAAAGGATACTGAAAACGGAGGCGGAGGGGATGAGGCGGAAGATGCTGAAGGAAAGACTGACAAAATGCCTGCTTCTGCACCTGCAAGTCACAAGAAAGGGGCACCTGCGGCAAGGCACTTGGATAGGGATAGGTCCAAGATTATTCCAGTGGAAACTAGTATACGCTATTTGAAAAGTGAAGGTAAAAAAATGATAGCTTAAAAAACCATTGATAATCTTTAAAACTTTTAACTGATAAGCAATTTGATTTGATAAATCACTTTTTAAATATTTAAAGCTTATCAAGAAGCATACGGGAGTAATCCGGTTTGGGTCCTTTACCGCAGAAACTTCCCGGGTCAATTTGCACCAAAGCAAACTCGGAAAACATGCATTGTACGTTTAATCTCCTAACATTAATATTTACATGTAACATGAGTTAAGTAATTGTTTTTACGGACTAATTAACAATTAACTTTTAATTATTTTAATATTTTATTAGAGAAACGACGAAATCACGACCGGAAACCCATGTCCCATTTGCAGAGACGTTTATCTTGTGGTTGACTATCGGAATGTGGACCTTCTCAAGCAGTTCATTTCACCGTACACTGGAGAAGTCCTTGAATGGGGGAAAACGGGCGTTTGCCGACGCCAACATGAGCGCCTTCTCATTGAGATCGATAGAGCAAAGGACTACGGCACTTTAACATTTGATGTGCCTTTCAGGGAGTATGATTATCAGGAATATGAGAAGATTTACCAAAGTTATAAATAATTAGTTAAGTTAAAAATTAATTAATCATTTTTGTAGTGACTTGTTAAAAAATAAATTAAAATTCAAAAATTATAAAAATTACATTTTCTAACTCGTCATGTCATTTTCAAATCTAAAAACAAGTAAGCATTTTTCATACCTTTAGGACGGTGTACACGTAGCACGTAGCATGCCTGCCAAGCCATGAGCTTCATAAAAAAAACAAGCTGTTCCATAAACTTGCAGAGCATACTGCATGACTGCATGTTTGTTTGACAGAAGCAGAAGTTGATGGTAAAAAACACGTCTAGTTTTTTAATGCATTGTAATGTCAATGTGTGTAGTTTTAGGCAAGTTAGGTTGATGTGATGAAGAAGTACTCTAAAATCTCTGTTGTTTTATCCGCAATCTGCTGAGCATATCAAAATGCACACGTCGTCTTCATTTTTTAGCTTTGCTAAGAATCTCATCTAACTCTGATGGCATTACAAATTAAGAGCTTTAGCATTTGCCGGATGAATATATGTTTACTTTGGTTTGGATATAAAATGTCAAATCAAATAAATAAGGGTGCAGCATTTTAAATTAAAGTTAAATAGGTTTAGTTAAGGAGTAAAAAAGGAGGAGGAAGGAAGAACGGAATGATAAGCTGTTGCTGTATGAGTTAAAGTGTTGGTGCTTATCAAACTGTGTTTTTGGATAAAATAAGCTAGTTAATTTTGGCTGAAGTTTTTTGGTTAAGCATATTGGTCCTCTGGTAAGGAAGAATTAAGTTTTAAAATGATTATTGAGAGCATTTTACTTAATTAAACTTGGAGCTGTCAAAAGTTAAAATGTAGCCATTGTGAAGGATGTCTATTGATCATATTTAAATGAAGTTAGTTTAGTACCAGCACCAATTGTGGTTTATTTTTGTGTACTAACAGTAAAATCAACCGACATGAATGAAAGAGAAATGTCAATAGTGAAACAGCTGTGTGTAAAATTGTGGACAGGTGTTTTTGCTCAGTTTGGGCTTTAGTGCAGATGTCCATTTTGCAATGCACATTTTACTTTTAACTGCTTTAAACTTTAGAATCTTAAAAGTATAGTTTGTACTGAAGCTTGGGTGAATTTTTATACGGGGTAAACGAACGTTTTGAGACATTGAAAACTGAAACATGTTATCTTTGTCTGATTCTTATCTTTTAATCGTCATGTTTTAATGTCGTGTCGTGTTCTGTACTTATCACGCGAGCGAATTATCGCACTAGTTTACTTACTTCAATTTTTTTTCGACAGGCTTGATAAACTACTGTGATTTAATCAGGACTAATTATTATTTGCACTCCACAAACTTTCGCCGGTTTGATTTCTAAAAAGATATAAATAAATTGCATCATAATTTAGTATTCATTCAAGCGATTCAGCCTGTTTTTTTATACATTATGTACATAGATTTTTGTGTAATTGAATAATTAACAACAAAGATAAATAACCTTGAAGCTTAATTTTTTATCTTTTCTTTAATTTCAACAGATTTTCAGTCGCCAGTGTAACGAAACGGCCAACAAAAAAAATGCAGTAGCTGTCATTTATTAAATTACACTTAATTAAATCCTTTATTTAAACTCAAATATATACTTAAAGTGACCAGTTAAAGTTATTAGTCCAATTAATTAAATAATGGAGCTCCGAAATAGATCATCATCCGCACAATCTTCCCCCTCCCATGACCAGAAAAAGGAATCCTCCCTCAACACCACCCCCTCCTTAAATGGACCTAGCGCCGGTAGTCTCCTACGCCGATTTCTATACGTGCTCGCCGTAGCTCTAATATTTATTTGGGTGCTTCAATCAAATTTTGTCCTTGTCGATGGTCACGGAGGACATGGTCATTCACATGACGCCCACGATCATGATCATGACCATGGCCATGACCATCATCACGACCACGATGACCATGCCCACGCGGAATCTGTAGCTTATCGGTATTCCAGAGCTGCTAATGAAGAAGCTGTGAGTGTGCAAATTTAAATTTATTCCTAATTACAAATTTACTCCTTTAACTTAACTCATTTTTTTCTCTCTCTCTTTAAAATTAAGCAACAAAAGGTAAAACAAGAGCCTCCACTTAAGGTACCTTCCAAAGACCCCCAACACCATGATCATGACCATGGCCATACCCATGAGCATCCAACGGAGGAAATCAAAGAAAGAAATCCTAATCTCTGGTTTGAAGCTATCGGCTCCACTTTATTGATAAGTGCCGCCCCTTTTTTCATCCTCTTCTTGATTCCCTTGGACAACTCAAAAGAAAAGCAAAATCTCCTTAAGATCCTTCTCAGCTTCGCATCCGGTGGACTTTTAGGTGACGCCTTTCTCCATTTAATTCCACACGCCATCTTGGCAAAGGGAGGTGACGACGAGGATGGTCATGGACATAGCCACAGTCATAGTCACAGCCACTCCCACGGTGGAGGAAAGAGTGACTCCTCCTCCAAAGGCCCTGAAGACTATCACGGTCACGATCTTAGTGTAGGAATGTGGGTACTCGTAGGGATTATCACGTTTCTAATGGTGGAAAAGCTTATCAGGATAATTAAGGGAGGCCATGGACACAGCCACTCAGCACCTCCCGCCGCCCCCTCCAAAAAAGGGAAGGAGGGATCCTCCAAGACTGATAAAAATGGAAAGTCGAAAGCAGTTAAAGCAGAGGAACCTGATGAGGATATCAAAGTAGCGGGATACTTAAACTTGGCTGCTGATTTCCTCCATAATTTTACTGATGGGTTGGCAGTGGGGGCTAGTTATTTGGGAGGGAGGAGCTTGGGAATTGTTACGACTTTTACTATTTTACTCCATGAAGTGCCCCATGAAATTGGAGACTTTGCGATTTTGATACAGTCGGGATGTAGGAAGCGGAAGGCAATTTTCTTGCAGTTGATTACAGCACTTGGGGCTTTGTCAGGGACGGTTATGAGTTTAATGGCTGAGGGATTAAGTAAGCAATTTAATCAAATGATTAATTGTGCAATTTTTAATTGGAGTAATTTTTTAATTGTTGGTTTATTTTTGTGATTTTTTTAAAGGTGAATCTGCAACTGCCTGGATTTTGCCGTTCACAGCAGGCGGCTTCATATACATTGCTACGGTGTCGGTGATACCTGAGCTTTTACATGACACCAGCTTTAAACAAAGTGTAAAGGAAATCATTGCTTTGCTGGCGGGTGTCTACATGATGGTTCTGATAGCACAGTATGAATAAGTAGCTAATTTATAACTGAATAACTAATTACAATTGAATTTAAATCAAAAAAAATATATCTTCTTGAATGAGAGACTTTCTCAAGAAGATCAAATTTACTAACAAGAAAAATAAAATATAAACATTAATACCAAATAAAAATAGAGTTCAGTTAATTTATAATTATTCAATTTAGTTTTTTTTTTGTGATTTTAAGTCTTGCTTGTGTAGATGAAGAGGGAGGGGGGAAAGGGGTAATTATTTTTTGTGTAAGGTGCAGGTGGACTTATGACTTTGTAACATAATTTATTTTGGTGAATGAATCGTGATCGTGAGCACAAAAGAAAATGAAAACAAAGTAGTTAATTAAGTTTTAATTGATTCCGTAAAACATCACACTTCATAAATATATGCTTGGATAATAATCAAATATTAAACTTTTTTTTTTTCTGAAAAAACATTTCTCTTTATTTATTTTTGTACGGTTATCTCTCACTTTTAATTTCATATTAGAATCTACATAATAATTTCATCGATAATTAAATGCAATGTAGAAATCACTCATATAAACCATACTAAATTTATAACTTTGAGAAAAGAATTCATCTTTGATCGCCGCACACACAAATTTACTGAAAGGGTGGATGCAATAGCTCATATGGAATTTCTTACGAGAAAATAATAGGAAAACTTAAACCGTATACACTGTAACTACATATATAACAATTAGTTAGTGCTGCTGCGCTGCGGTTGCAAAAAAAATTATGCTGCGAAAATGTAAAATGCTGCGATTTTTTTCGAGATCAAAGGTCATGTCTAGCTTAATAATCAATCACATACTTTTACACGATGAACACTTATTTTGCAAGGATCTCCTTCTCATCGACATGTTATCTTGATCTCTTCCAGAAGGATGGATAATGGCTAAAAAAAATTAATAAAAACAAAATAACCCAAATTTTAAAGAATTTTTCCCATTTATAATTTCATAAATATAAGAAATAATTAATTTTTACTGCTTAATAAAACTAATTACATGATTCTCTCTGAAGATGAACACTACTACTAGCCTGGCTCATTGTTCTACTTCCCCCCGTCAGCCCCTCTTTTACTTCATTCGCCAATCCAATTTCAAAAGAAAGTACGGCCATCCGTCTAAAAAACCATTCTACATTTTCCCCCGATTTTGAACTTATCGGCCAGTACTCTGCTTGTAAAAGATTAGCCATTCGTAGAGCAATTTGGTGGATTTTGTCGCGGTGACCTTCTTGCTAAAAAAAATACAAAATTAATTAATTCGATCACTTCTCGTAAATTATTTATTATTTAAATTTTGACCTTTACTTCCGGTTTGGAAAAAATTAGCAAACTTACCACCAAATCTATTTTAGTAGCAACAAGAAACTTAATAGGCACACAAGCGGTGTTAGCTCCAACAGCGTCGTCCATCCAACGCTGACAAGTGGAAAGACTTTCAAGGTTACTAGCATCAAAAACTGTAACAATCACTGCAAAAAAATCCGCCATCTTTAATTACGCCAATTTAATAAATATAACCATATTTAAAACTATTTATTATCCTTACCATTTGATCCTCTATAATAACTGGCAGCAATACATTTAAATCTTTCTTGACCCGCGGTATCCCAACTAAAAAAATTAAAACAAATTTAATTAACCCCTCAACTTCACAATTAAAATTCTTAATTAAAATATAATTTAATATTTTAAAAAACCTACATTTGCAAATTAAAGGGCACATTTAAAATCCAAAACCTCTCCATCTCAAAGTCCACCCCAATCGTTGCCTTGTACTCATTCTCAAAAACATCCCTACAAAACCGATTAATTATTGATGTCTTCCCCACCCCCACATCCCCAACAAACACGGTCTTCGCCAATCTCACCGAAACCTTTGATTTTGTAAATGAAGTGGTCGACGATCTTGGAAGATCATCCCCAAAGCTACTATTCATATCAGATAGAGTACGTGCCGAAGGGGTGAACAGATTTAAACCGTAAGGGGTCGTCGATTCGTCAAAGGCCAGGGGAAATTCAGTGATTTGTCTGCTTTTTACACCCATTTTTAATTCAAATTTAATTCAAATTTTCTAAAAAGAACTTTGCAAATGCATTGCTAAAATAGCTTCAATTCAATTAGCACATCAGACAGAATCACACTAGAGCCCAGTATTTTTTTGACTACATAGCTGGTTTGGATGACTCGGGAATTTCCATAAGCAGATGATTTGCACCTATTCCAAAAAACAAGTTTGCCATTTGACTCTGCAAGGCTTGTTGGAACATGGAATGGTACCCATTGTCTTTTGTCTCTCGAATTGATCTTCGTGATGATAATGTTGAGATGAGTCATGTAAACCATGTTGCATAGAAAGATATAAAACTATGTAAGTTGGGTCTGGGTACCATTTTCAACATAATATACCTGATGCTTCCATGGTTCCATGGTTATACTTCAATTTACCAAAAAATTTGTAGAGTAGGAAATATTTTTTTGCACAAAACAGCAGCGCGGAGAGCAAAGATGAAAAAAGCTGAGCAAATTTATTGATTATTTTTTTGGTGCGTTACTACTAACGGATTCCGTTGCTACTTGCGTTGCTATATTATATGCGTGTTTTCTGTTTGCAATGTTGAACTGCTTACTATATCCTGCTTGTTTACGTTATCGTGATGCTCAAGTTTGCCATGTGCTTCTCTCTGTGTGTAATTGGTCTACTATGTTTACAAACAATTTTTTTCTTAGGCAAATAAAAATCAAATGGATTATGATACTAATTTTTTTGAAGATGATTTAAATTAAAGTTAACCCTTTGATTTTTTTTCTGATGCAATGTCAATGTAATGCTTTGACTTATTTCAATCAAATTGCGTAACTTAAAAAATATTGATATACGTAGTTTAATCATCAACCAATCATATTCAGCAAATTTGACACTCCTTCAATTAGCTAAAAAAATATCGTGCTATGTTCAAGTATTTTTTTTGGAAAGCTCCGCCCACGCAAATTCCAGACAACATGCACATGTGATGATGAATATTACGAAAATTATCATTTTTATATCAGGTTTGGATTTTTAAAACAACTTGTTTTTTTATAACCAAAAATTGCAAATTCACCGATAATTTTACCAATTTTACTTAGCATAATATACATGTGTACATTATGCAATATGTAATTCATCAATTTCATTTAGCATCGCATCCACCCCAGAGCATCACAGGTTAAACCAAAGTCACACGATACGCGATTATGGCTACTCCCCGTGAAAAATAATGATAATTTAAAATTATGCAACCACATGTCTGCATTTCTTCGTCATTTTTCAATAACACGATATCCATGTTACCATGTATATGTACATATTAGATTATATCACATAGCTAATCAATTCAAGGTAGGTAAATATTTACGATTTACACTGACTCATTTATTTTTATCATATCTTTTGACAAAACCAGTCAACTTACTACGTTGATTACCAAAATTTTACACCATCAACCATCACCAGATACCTTTGGAGTGAAAATAAGATAATGTAACAGGTCAAAAATAACACGCGTTATTTTTTGCACTATTCATTTTTGTGCCAAAAAAAAATTCTTTAAAAAAATTACTTGGAATTCAGCAATTTGCATTTAAAAGCATATCATATGCTCCTGTTTTGCATTTTTAATGCTCCTTGAATCCCATTTAAAACGAGTTGGTTGTATAACAATCCAGTGAACTCATTAATTAGGAAAGTAAAAAACCAGCTTTTTATATAAGAGTAAGCTTTTAGTTGCTGTATCCATGCATCCATACTTTTATAGCTTAAATACTACCTCTATTTATGCAGCTAATCAAACTATAATTCTTCTAAAAAATAACCAGTAGTTAGCTCATTGTCTTGTCAGTCCAAAATGCAATAGATTGATTAATTGCTTTCGCTTTCTGAACAATTTTGGGGCGATGTAAGATTTCCTATTTCAGTAATCTGCTTTACATGTTCGTGAGTATGCTTTCACGTGACAGTTTTTCTCAATTGGATTAATTGACTGGTTTTCTTGTTCAAAACTTGGCCTTTATACTAGAAATTCATATAAATCATGCCAAGAGTTATGCATATTTAATTTACTTCACTGCTTTTCATACTTAGCATTTAATTTAGAGAGGCGACTAACAAAACAACGACGACGACTTGTACGGGTCAGTAACTTGTATAGGAATTTCCTTGGTGTATCATCATCATAAATAATATTTATCATTTTTCATATCATGCGATGATGCCGATGATGCCACATGACACGGGAAGTTACAGCTTAGCTTACTTTACTTTACGCATATATTGAATTTCAAGTCTTCTTGATAATATGCCAGTCTCAAGCTTATATTTTTCTACTTGTACATGAAAAATATTAAAAATTGCGAAACAAGATTGCATCGCACTTCGCAAAACTAAATGGTTTTACATCAAGGAGTACATTTTTTATTATTAAGGTTAACTGCTGCCTAACCAGACTTGCCTTGCCACTGCCAGGATACAGCAACACATGTACATTAAATTTAAGATATGTATGAGAAGTAACGTCTGTTTGCAATTTCAATTTGCATTGCAAAAATCAAAAAAATATATCAACCCAGCCAGCTACTCTACTTGAATTTAGATATCACAGAAAAAATCATTCCAAAACGAAGTTCAAAATTTATCATGCCATCATATATTCCATATAGCACGCTTTGCTAAAAACAAAGACCCCACTAGCACCAGCACCAGACCCAATATCTCCACAAACTTACCATACTACTATTAGCACTTGTCTTGCATGTCATAAAAGTCCACGTTAGTACTACAGATTGAAGGCTGATCATGATCAGTTCATAAGATATACACAGTACAAATTAGATACGTATTGAAAATCCAATGCTATATGTGAACTTTCGCTGGACATACCGTTCTAGCGATAGCGAGTAGTTTTTATGTACAGTCATCACTCTATATAGTCGACATATATTGGCATATATATATACTATATATATGCGTCGAACTCTATATATGAACTGTCGACCGACACGATACTTCTATTTTGTATCGTGTCATGGGCAAAAACTATTATGAATGGTTATGGTTCATATATTCATAATCGTATATTTGAATGGGTCATATTCCTGTGATATATGGATTTACGTGTGTAAAAACACACGTTTATATCCTAAAAACGTTATACGATATACTCTATAATATTTTTTTGACTTATAATCTGTTTGTATGAAATATTAGAAGTATGAGCAATTTTAGAGTAATAGCCAGGCAGGCAGTAACCTCTCTCTTTGTAATATACCTATATTCACTTATCCATCATCACTTCGCTATAAACGAATACGACCCAACACAAACTCGATCTAAACTGATTCGTAAGTTCTCGTAAAAAAAAGACGGCTAAAGTGAAATATAAGGCAAAGCCAAACGGCATTTCTCGTTGCAACATCATATTATCCAAAAGCACCAAAATAATCAGTCTGACTTGCTATTCGGCTCAGTCTGTCTGCTTGTTTCTTGTTAAACAGAACATAATAACAAAAGCTTGTGAGAGGAAAAGCTATAGAGTGCATTTTCTAGGAAGAGAAAAAAAAATATAAACAAAAAATAAATTGGGTTGAATTTTTTGGACAAATTTAAGCGGAAAAAATTTACACGTATATTAAATTTTTCGATTTGTATACATGATATACATCGAGAGCAGTGAAAAGGGAAGTGAAGTAAAAACTATTTAATTAAAAAATCCTGTTTGTGTGAAAGCAAA
>JAQFZG010001195.1:0-23050 GCA_034695465.1 Entomobrya nicoleti | reverse complement strand
ATTCTTGTAAACAATACCAAGTTTGTTATGCCGACATTTGAATCTCGAGTCTAATGTTTTATAAGCTTATATATTTATATTATCATTACTAAGCATCATTGCAATAAAAAGTACAATTTGAAAATTTCGGTCTATTGACTGACTACCAAAAAAAGATTTTTTATTTGCATAAATATACACAAAATATTTACATTTGATTACTTTAACTTAAAAATACAAAAACACACAACAAATCCCTATGAGACAGTGGAACGATGAACGAGGAATAATTTTTTGTTATGCCAAATAAAGAGAATATAGTATAATAAAAAATATGTACATGATCTAGAAATACAGTGTTTTTATTGAACTAGAAACGCAACCTTGAATTTTCTAAATCTTTTAAAATATCATATAATCCTTTATTTTTTCCAGTAAAATATTTTACTGTCCCGTTTAATAATAAACGTACAATTTACGTACAATCATGAAATAGGTTTAACTTCACTGAAGATAATTCAGGTACAATTAAAATGAACATTCATAATGTTCAACAAAGTTAGCTCAGCTACGTTTTCCATTGAATGATGGCAACATGACATTACCTTTTAAAAACTAAAAATTCAGATCAAAACTGGATTTCCCAGTCACACCAAGCTTTTTCAGTCCATTTGAAACAATATCTTTCATTTCCTTCCGGTAATTTGGAACAGCAAATGCATAAATTAAAGGGTTAATACAACTGTTGAAATATCGAATCCATCCGAATGCATTGTAAACTCGATCATCAACCGAACCAGGATAAAAGGGCGTCATTAGGAAAAGAGTGAAAAACGGTAAATATGTTGCCAAAAGTATGCCAACCAACAAACTCAACTTTTTTGCCAATTTAATTTGCTTCTTTCTTAAAACATTGCTCTCCGCTGAAAAAATCCAATTATGACTTATTATGCTGACACGGTCAGGAACTGGGTTTGAAGACTGTTTTAAATCGGAATGGCTTTCTCCTGAGCTGTTGATGGTACTGACTGAAATTGACGTAACTGAAGAAGAATAATCCTTCGAATTTTGAAGCTGTACACACTTGGTTTTTAAAAAGTGTGCCAAGCCCTTTGATTGTTGCTGATCACTGGAACTAATGGAGAGGATCCCAATGGAACTATGCCTCTTGATGAATTTCAGGTGTCCGGAAGCAACCATGTATATTTTGAAGTACAAAACAATCATGATTGCAGCAGGAACGTAGAGGATCCCTACCACCACCAAGATGACATGGCCAACTTGTTGATTGGTGTCACAAACGTAAAGTAATCCAGACTTGGGTTGGGGCCAAATGTATATGGATGTTACTGAAAGTAACCCTGCCAGAGTCCAGATGCATGCAATCATTTGCCAAAGTCGTTGGGTGTTCAAGATTTGTTTGTGTTCAAAGGGGAATCTGACACCAATATAACGTTCAATGCACACTCCACAAGTTGATAATATTGAGGCAGAGCAAAGCCAAAAGTGAGTCACTGTCCACAATTCACAGTACACTGCACCAAAATACCATCGTCCCGTTAGTTGTAAAACGGCCAAGAAGGGCATCACAAAGACACCCACAAGAAAATCCGCCAAGGCGAGATTAGCAATTAGGTAGTGTGTTGGTAAACGCAAAGTGCAAGACCGGGTGGCTGCTGAATAAAGAACCAGAAAGTTTCCAATGATTGTGCCAACCACAATGATTCCCAGTGGAATGATCAATAAGCTTTCTTGCCATGACCAAATATATGGCGTCAATGATTGACTGTCACCTGAAGAAGTGTCTGAATATATTTCGAAGCGGTTGAACTGTCGGTCATCAGCGCTATAGGTTATAGGTTCCATGCTCAATACAAGACAAACAGTAAAAATAGTCTGTTGACACTATTTAACTTTGAGTGGTCATTTTTAAGGTTATAAGGAATCGATTAATTTTTTAAGCTCAAATTTAACTAGCTATAACTAGCCGTTTAAGTAACTTTAATTTTAATAACTAGCCGTTATCGTTTTTCACGAGCATACTACTTAACTTTATCAGATGTTATTTTTAAATTTTGAGTACATTCCTGTAACAAGTTGGGAACGCGATTGAGCTTCAAAATATTTCATTCATCAATATTCATACTTTATGTTGGGAAAATTAACATTGCATTGTACACAAGCCATCCCATCGATGATATATAACTTATAAGCTTCTTTGCTTTTCATTCTTTGAATAATGTTCTCCTCGCTCGAGCAATGCAATGACTTTGATTTGACTTTTATTTGTTCAATTTAATTCGTAAACAATAATTTACACTAGATGCTAGACGGCAATTCAATGAGTTTCTATTGTTTACACGTATGAATATTGAATATGAACTTTACGACGCGCAGATTACCATGAATGACATTCATACGATATGCCCAGGAGCATAATTATTCATTGAACTTAAACAGCAAAGCAAGATGTGGTCACTGGTCATAGTTATAAATAATCCCAGTGTCAACTGTTTACTCAAACATTCAAATAACATATTGTTGTGTTATTAATTATGAAGATGAATTTCCACGAAATTGAGTACACATAATTCTAGGAAAGTAGTATCAATATTATTTTTGATTTATAAGACTTTATTGCAAATTCTAGTTTTCACAAATAAATTAGTGTTAAGAATAAACACACAACAAAACTTTCACTGCAGAAAATTGAGATATAATAGCATTTCAATAATACATTAACATCTTTCATACATTAAATACAAGTCAATTTGCTTTCATAACAAAGTCGTTATTCTCAAGCCAGCATCGTAGTAGTGGAAAAGGATTGTTCAGAAAAACAAGACATTAAATATCATAAAACATAAACTACATATTGCCCATTAGTTTGGAATATATTATCTAATTTGCTGCACTACACTATACGACTACAATACAATCGCATATTCCAAAACTTAAATCAGAGCACAGGGCGCTCGCTGCTGAGCGTAGCTAGTAAGTACATTTTTGAGAAATTAAAATTGTATTCATAAAAAGAGTCCAAGGCAAGGATCGACGTAACTCTTGTCTTAGCAATTTAAGACATTGCGTCATTCCATTCTGCTAGAAGAATTCTTTCATCTCTATTTTGGAAACTTGTTGCGTTGCAGTATCTTACCGGAAGAAACTGAGCTTTTCTTGTTTTAAATTATAGACATAAATAAAATAGGAATCCTTGTTCACTGTATCAATAGTCGAATAATTGACAGTTGAACTGGTGAAATTCGTATCTACCCATCTTTCACGATGCGGTAATACAGTTTACGAAATTCGATTTTTTTATTTGCATAAACTTGGATTGAACATTTACATTTGACTACTTAAACTTAAAAATACGAAACAACCGAATACCACAGCCGGAGGTAGAACAGCGAGAAAATATTTTTTGCAATAGCAAAATGACAAGTAAATTCATAGCAAACCCAGCAACCCGTCCCCAAACGAAATGGAATTTCCAGTTTCTCATCTAACTCAAAATAATGAAAATCACTGTCTTTTAAAACAAGACAGGTAGATTAATTTGGTAAAAACTTGTATAAAAGATTCTGCACTCGAAAAAGTGCATCCAAATAGTCCCCCAATTAAATTTATAACCCTCAAATAAATGATAATCCCTTCATTCGTCCTTGTCCTCTTCCGCACCTTCCTCACCTCCACCAAACGCAAACTCTAGCAGTGATACGCTATCAACCTGGAAAGAACTTCTTCTCCCATAGTACATCTCCTCTGCCACCTTCCTCAACATCTGCTCACTTGCCTTCCCAGTATGCTTCACCATTTGGGTAAGCACTCCATCTGACATCTGCAGCAGTATATGAGGATGGTCAAACTCCTTCAGAAATATAAATACAAGATAAATAATTGACCTTTCAACATTCCAAAATAATTGATGACTATGACACTTCCTTATAATATACCTTTAAATGACCGTTTTCCATTACTAATATTTTATCACAGTCGATCACCGTGTGCAGCCTATGAGCTACCGTTATTATAGTGCAGTTTTGAAATCGCTGCCTGATTGTTTTTTGAATTAACATGTCAGTCTCTGGATCCACATTGGCCGTGGCTTCAAATATCAAAAAATAAAAAATCATGCAAACGAAGGAACTTTAGGAAATTTCACCATTAATTTGTCTGGGTAATTTAAAAAATGAATACCCTCATCAAGTACGATGATCTTGTTTTGTCTTAGGATAGCTCTTGCAAGACAAACAAGCTGCCTTTGTCCTAAGCTAAAATTACCCCCTCCATCATGTACACTAATATCAAGTGAGGAGACCGCATTCTTCAGTTCTACTTCAGAGATAACCCTCCACAAATGGTCGTCAGCATACTCATTAAATGGATCAAGGTTATATCTCATTGTCCCTGAAAAGAGGACTGGATCCTGAGGGATTATGGAAATTGCCCTTCTCAAATCTCGCAGTCCGAGTTCCGAAATGTTCACCCCATCCACCCAAATTTCCCCTTCCCGGAGTTCAGTCAACCTAAAAATTGCTTGTATGATACTTGATTTACCGGCCCCAGTTCTACCAACAATGCCTATTTTCTCCTGTCCTTGAACATCAAATGTCAATTGTTTGAGAACATCCTTTTCTCCGGGAACATAGGCCATTGATGCATTCTTCAAAGAAATTGCACCTTCTTCCGGCCACTCTTTCCCAGGCTCTTTACCCTTAGCACTCTCCAATGGTGCTTCAGAAGGCAATCGGGAATACTCCAAATTCCTTTCTACACTGGTCATTAAATTTTCTACTTCCGCCGATTGCCTCATTCCGTATTGTAGCATTCCACTTAAAGACATCGCGGAAGAGATGGCTAAACCAACATTGCCAATTTGCACAGCTAAATCATAAAGCAGATATTTGTCATGTAATTTTAAAAACTGAGTTCCCTTTTCCTTTACCAAGAAATATGAGCATTTAATACAATTGCATGACTCACTATCTTGCATCAGGAGGAAACTGAAGCTCACCACCGTCAAGAAAACCACAGACAAAATCTCAATCCACACCCCAAAGCATCTCGCAGATGAAAAGAATAGGAACCAAGGTGAAGAGTGAATATCCTAAGAAACATAAAGTCATGAAGTTAAACTTTCATTCATAAAATTTACTAAAGTGTGTCAGCTAGACATAATGTTGCCACAGTAATTATCGAGCTCGTTATGATATGACCGTGTACAACGTAACGTAAGAAAACCCATTCATAAAAATGCTGCGTACCTGTAATGCGTCAAATTGGTCAATGAGCTTTGGCTCAGCATTCAAAGCACGTATTGTTGTTAAACCAGTAAATGTGGATGATGTGTGCGTAAAAATTGGACTTTTCGCTGAAAAGTTCAAGGAAACAAATTTTTAAGTTACTTTTGAATATGAAAAACTTCAAAATATTATGATGAGTCATAGTCATACGTTAAGACTTGCTTACTTATTCCTTCAATACGCTTTACATCTCTGGCAGTAGCAACATAAAATCTGCGAATCCACCACAACGCCAGTAAAACTACTATTGCTGGTGGAGCCATATAGTAATTACTTATAATTATGACTACAATTACTCCAATCATATCAGCTAAGACGATCAGCATATCAAACATGGTAGCCGCTAGCAATTCATCCATGGAACCCATATCTTTAGTAAAGCGGTTCATTATACGACCGGATGGATTTTCGTCGAAAAAGCGAATGGGTGCTCGGATCAAACTGGAGAACATGGTGTTATGAAGGTTAATGCCGATTCGGGTGGAATATGTGAAAAATAGGAAGCCACGAAGAAAACTGGTTATGATAATAACTGCCATTATTCCGGAATAAACATAAATATAGGTATCCCTCCCGAGATAACTATCGTCGTCTGTCAGATCATCGTTCATGCGATTGTTTTCAGCATTTGTCCAAAATGAAAGGAAGTAGGAGGAGGAAGTTATGCTTACTTGGCAAAGAAGGAAAATTAAAATTGAAAAGATAAGAAGACATGGAGAACGGCCCATTTTGAAGTAGCTCAGGTAGACTCGGTAACCTACGGAACCTGTTGCTTTCGCCTCCACGTTGACATTTTGTTCTTTGTTTAGGGTGACCGGTTGCGTAGTTGCAGGTCTTGAGGGCTCCGCAGCTTCCAATGATGGTTGAGTTAATACACTGCCTTTACGACTGATACTACGATTACTCTTGGCGTCATCTTCTACACTGGTCATTAAACTGACAAAGTCAATTTGCCCTTCAACTAATTGGTCATAAGTACCTTGTGCCAGGATTTGACCTTCCTTCAACACAATCACGTGATCCGCTTGGGGCAAGTATTGAAGCTGATGTGTCACCAAGATTCTCAACTTGCCTCCTAAATAACTTTTTATGCATTTCTCAAAAAGATGACGGCTTACTTTGGTGTCTACTGCACTGAGAATATCATCCATTACATAAATATCAGCTTGTTGATACAGGCATCGGGCCAGGCTAACACGGGCCTTCTGTCCACCGCTCAAACTCACTCCACGTTCCCCTACCATTGTATTTTCTCCATAAGGCAGCTGTTTGAAGTCATCCAATAATGCAGCGGCTTCGACACAACGACGATATTTTTCTGGGTCGAAGGGTCGTCCAAATAAAATATTCTGCCTGACAGTTCCACTAAAAATCCAAGACTCCTGAGAAGCGTAGGACATTGCGCCTTGTATATTTGCTATGCCGCCATCCGATCGAATTGGTAGTTCATTTAGGAGAACGTTAAGAAAAGAAGATTTCCCGGAACCACAAGGTCCAACGATGACCACCACCTTGTCACCACTCAGTGAACATGTGATATTGGATAAGGTCGGGGCCGATTTGGTGTCCTCAGGCGACAGCCAACTTGCTGAAATGGAATGGAAGGTAATTTTTGGAGAACCACCCTCAGGAATACTTGAACTCTTTCGAAAGTTGCTCTGTGCTGTCCTTTCATCGAGTTTAAGAAACGTCTGCAAGTAGAACACAATTGGGGCAAATTGAGATTTGTTTGGATTGGCTTAAAAATTTACTTTTGTATGTTGCATACCTCAATTCTCTTCAGACAAATCATAATTTCCCCCAAACCTGATATGCCAAAGGGTATCACTTGCATCCAAATCGTTGTCAATTGCATGTACACCGCTGTAGTAAAGAAAACCTTGTCTGCTGTGAGATCATTTTCTTGCAAAATGAACACCAAGATGGTAGCAAAAATAAGAAACTTGGAAGAAATGGAACTGAGACATAAGAAAATTCCTCTCAGGTGCAATCGGTTTTTCAATGCAGCAACCTCGAGTTTTCGAAGACGACGAATCACAGCAGAAAATGGAATTTCCCATGCGTACATTTTTAAAATGCGAATGCCTGTGATAATTTCATTCATAATGCGACCCCGTTCATCCGTTCTTTGTGCAATTTTTAAACGGAATTTCGCAGCAAGCTTTCCATTGTAATCTGCAAAATAATGTATTAGCTTGAATTTCCATAAACCTTGATATATTTATATATTTACATACATAGAACCAATACGAATACATGTTGTGCATCTTACACTG
This sequence comes from Entomobrya nicoleti, assembly GCA_034695465.1. Classification (NCBI taxonomy): domain Eukaryota; kingdom Metazoa; phylum Arthropoda; class Collembola; order Entomobryomorpha; family Entomobryidae; genus Entomobrya; species Entomobrya nicoleti. The sequence continues at coordinate 15,489 of JAQFZG010001195.1, read as the reverse complement.
GACAGGCATGATGATCAGAAGGACCCCAACACCAGCCATTGAACCAACTCCAAACTCCGTCCAAAGAAGATATGAAAAGACTATCAGTTGAACAACTCCCAACGGAATAAATACACAAAATATCAAATTTTGATCGAATCTATTCACGTCGTTAGAAAGAAGATTTACAATTGCACCAACGTTCGTTTTCTGGAGTGCAGAAGTCGACAGTCGTATTACCTATTGAGTAAAATGACCCATTTTATTTATTGGCTAGATGTGTTACTGTGGTGGTACTTGTCATGAAGGAATGAAATACGTAACATTGACTAACTAAACTTTAAAAGGAAGCGGTGGAAATATGTATAACACGCCATGCGTTGCATAATACCTTGCGGTAGATTAATGAGGATAACGCCAGACGACATCTCATCGACACCCTATATAGTAAAAAGGCACTAGGATGATAACACATGGTTATCCCAAGTGTGGATACGCTCACCCCAGCGGCGTACAAATATTGGTCTCGCTTTGATGCTGTGGAGGTTTCCCCAAACGACTTGATAAGTTCACGAAGGAGTACTGGCTGAGAAATTCTGTATATGTATTTCAAAATAAACATTAAATTTGAATTTGTACACAATTTTATGCCTACTAACTGCTTGTGCAGAAGATCAAATTATAATTTACAAATGCATTACCTGCACACAATCTCACCAACCACTATTCCCAGAGAACTCACTAAATATTTTGTACCTAAAAGTGCCCAAAGAGCTGCTAGGAGACTTGGCGACTTTTTCTTTTCTATACTCACTTTCAATCTACTAGTCCACTCCCTTTTAAGAAAAAACAAGTATAATTAGAATATTGTATTGACTTTAGATAAAAATGCAATGTACATCCGACATCCGATCCTACCTTTCAAAGTCGTCACCTAGCCGTCCTGCCAAATCGTCTTCAAGTGGATCATACAAGTCTTCCAGTTCCATGTCTTTATGCTTTCCTTTCCTTAAAAGTGGAATGACCCACCAAAAAAGTAACTTGGAAAATACATTGGCTTTGATGTATGGATTTTTACATGGAACCTTGGCTGTAAAGTCCATGGTAGATTTAAGGTTCTTTTATAATTGGATATAATATTATGTGATGAAATAGTCAGTTTATAGTGAAGAAGACAACACAGTTTAGCGCAAGTTCCTGGAGATTCTTTTGCACAGATCGTCGATCGTTTGAATGTCAAAGGCTCAGCAGCATTTTTGTAATTTTCATTACTTTTATAGCAAAGGCTTATCCTGGAGTGGTATGGGATTATGCACATGACTTATTATTGACCAGCGTTATTGTTACCTTTAAACCCAGAGCATCATTATCATTATAATAGTCATGATACCATAACTTTGTTCAAGTCATATGATGGTGATGATCACACCACATGCATGGCTTATTGCTAAACTAAATTGCAAGATAAAGGTTTTGCATGTGTGTGTACTAGAAATAATTTTGGATTTTACACTAAAGTTTACTTCATAATTAAACTTTTGACAACAAGTTAATGATAAGAAGCCACGCGCTTCTTTACTTTACTGAAAAGCCGGCACTGCTGATTGTGATACACTTGATACAGTTATATTTTATTCTGTATCTGGGACTTTTTTGCTAGACATTTAAGTTTTTATTATATTCAAATTTTTGGCAAATGTTTTCATGCTATATTTACGCCATGAGGCATGAGTCATCATAATTTAGAAAATGCGATCATTATTTAAAAAACATCATGGAGGAAAGTCAATCTGGCCTGCTATGAATGCACCAACTAACTATACGGCCGGCGATACATTAATGATCCAATGTTATGAAATAACAATATTGCATGAGGTGAGGTGAGGGTTAAAGGGATCAAACTTGTTTCTGCATTGTATTTATTTTCATAGGTTGATAAGCAGCGGTCAGATAGAACAAAACTTTGAGTTAGGGATTTTTATTGCAAAACCGACAATATGACTATTGTGCATGTGACTCTCGTACATGTAAGATATAAATACATGCACAATGCATACATAGATAAGAGTTTTTCATGTGTACAAGCTTCCAGATTGTGGCATTCACTTTATAGTGACCAGTATGCTTTTATTAGTTGTTTGTCAAGTTTACAGGTATAGAAATACAAATTGAATGAATAAAAAAGAGTATCAATCTTCAAAACGGAAGTTTGATTTGAGACCCTGCCAGCACTCATGGTACTTCTTGTCCAACTTGGAACTTTCTGCCGCCCATGGAGCAATAGCCAGGCTCAATGAAGTTTCAAACATAAATGCCATTGTGCCATCAGCTACCCGACCAGACTGAAGGGGAGAAGTGGATGCCTTTTCAAAGCATTGGGTGTCTGGACCATGTGGTGTCATCATTTGATGTAGAGTGGCTCCACCGGGTTGGAATCCTTCTTCTTTTGCTTCATATGTGCCCTTGATCAGACCCATAAATTCAGACATGCAGTTGCCTTGGAAACGAAAAAAATTATCATTATGCTACAACACGAATTAAAGTGCTTGTTTGTTATGAGGCAGCATTATTTTACGCACGATGATAATAGGGTGGCCTAAATGTGTGTTCCGCAACGGACCAACGTGGTGGAAAAATAACAAAATCAGCAATAGCAGTTCCTGGTTTCGTACTGGGAGCAGTAAGCACCGTAAAAATGGAAGGATCCTGTAAAATTCAACATTCAACTTTTTCCTTGGTTCCTTCGAATTTGAGCTACTACTCATGCTCATTTTTTACATATTTCAAAATTCTGTACTCACGGCATGATCATAAGAAACAGTGTTAATTGTCATGAAATTATCCAAGTTATATTTATACGGCAAATAATTCCCGTGCCATGCCACCACATCAAATGGTGAATGACCTTGTTTCGCTTGGAATAAGTTTCCTTGGAACTTTACAATAATTGTGTAGTCACCCGTAACATCTTCAAAGTGCGCTGTTGGGTGCAAAAAGTCTCTTGGGTTGGCTAACCCGTTTGCACCTTAAAATTTTTAAAGCGAAATATGTTTCACAAAACTCGTAAACCCAAATTTAATTGTAAGCAAAATAATAAAATGTTTTTGTTGCGTGTGTGTATACCGATGGGACCCAAATGAGGAAGCACGAAATGAGTTCCAAACACCTCCAAAACATAACCCCTCGTTGGTCCACTGACATCAACAGAAAATCGCATGCCTTGCTAAAACCAGCAATAATAGTAGAATAAAAAGTTGCAATAAAATGAAACGGAAATTTTAATTTGGTTGACATAAATTATTCCACATTTTTTCTAATAAAACTTTTGTAATTCTGTAAAAACACAGTCCATTCTTCAATTTGTCGGATGTTGGACCAACATTTTAAGAGATGAACTTACAAAGCCAATTTTTGTAAAGAATGTGGCAGTTTTACGAGAGTTTAAAAAATACAACATGTCGGATAATTTACAGTAAAGCATAAAAAATGTTCTATTTTTTTCACCTGAATCACGCAGATTTCCCCAGTTGACACTTGCATCCGTCCGAACTCTGTTGAAATAGCCAGGGCTCCCTTTTCCGGAACTACAAACAAAAACAAGCAATGAGTTTTATTACACAAACATCAAAGCATGTTTACAATGAAGTTTTTATGTTCATTTTGTTGAAAGATAAATTATTTTGCACACAATAAAAAAGCGAAAGGAAATAAGAAAATTAATGTATTTTTTTGTGAGAGAGCCTTGCCAATAAGAAAGTCGCCATCGGCCGAGTACACCGCTCGCTTATTCTCTGTCATTGACGTATTGCAGGAGAAGGTATAAATTCCGATCCCGTTTCTAGTCTGAACATCCCCTGCCCCACAAATTGTTTTGAGCCCTTCCACGAAATCAACCCTTTCCCCAGATTCGGGCAAGGGAAACGGAATCCAACGAAGTTGGTTTGGTTGGACCACAAAACCAGAAAAGTTGCCTGTTATGGAATCCGCATTTGTTTTGGGCGATGAAAATGGAGTAAACGGGAGATGGCAGACTGAAGGGCGGATTCTGTACAGCCAGGATCTCTTGTTTGATTCCCTGGGCGCGGTGAAAGCTGTTCCGGATAGTTGTTCGGCATACAAGCCATAAGGACACTGTTGAGGATTGTTTTGGCCTTTGGGAAGGGAGTCGGGGCAACGTGAGTCTTCGCTTGCCAACTCAGAGCCAAAGCCAGAGAGATACTTTTTTTTGGAGAAGTTGGAGAAAATTGTAAATTGGTAATTAAGAGTGACTTGGTTGGTAAAAAGTTTAACAGGTTGTTGGTGTGATATGGTAAAATAATTAATTATGCAAAAGTCTTACTTTCAAATGTCCTTCCGTCACCAGCATCTTTTTGACTTGTTGAGGAAAAGTTGGGTAAAAAGCCTCAAGCTCTCAAGTAACTTGTTTAGAAGCTCACGTCGGGGCCAAATGGGAATTTCCTGTTTTGTGTGAGGATATGTCCGTCTTCGTCTTGGAAAGTAAATTAAGGTGAGAATTAAGTGAATAAATTATATACATTAGTTCGTACTGGCTGTATTATAATATAGTATCATGATATAATGGCATTTTATAAGCCAACAAAAGTCAAAGGAAATAGTGAAAATGAAGTAAACCTTTGATTTTGTTTGTTACACGCGAAATTATTTACTTTAATATTTATAGCATGTCTTTTGAGATTGGAAGGAGAGAAAGACGAGGTGACATGCGAAGAAGATGCTAGAAAACAAAGTTATTTTTGGGAGAGATGTCTCAGGTTTCAAAGTTTTTGCCGAGGGGATTCCCACAGTGAGAGATTTAAATGTGTTATCAATGTACTTTTGGGTGAGTGAGAGGAGCGAGCGCAGAGGCGAGAAAGATAAAATGTGTTTGCCTATTTATGTGAGTATGTGTCAGAGAAGCGTAAAATCAAGTAATTAAATTAACCACAAGTATAAAAGGGTTCACACTTGTCACATTTTGTTTATTAGGCTTGTTTAGATGTGAGCTTAGCTCGCTTATGATACTCACAAGAGAGATGTGATTACAAGTGAATATACGCTTCCAGCGAGAAATAGCAAATAAATAAAGTTATGAATTTCGCATGAAAATGTAATCACTCACTGTTCCAATCTATGAGAATGGAAATGTGGAACACAAAAGTTTGGTGTTTGTCCCTTGTGTCTTTGGAGCTAAGCGGATAACAGGGAAACGAACAGCGTCGTATTTAGAAATGGAATGAAAGTAAAGTTGGGTAGTTGGGTCCTCTCTGGTCGGGTAGAAAAGGAGTCACATCACATATCTCGGTAGTAACTAGATTATGCAAACTATTTGTATGTAGTTTTGTTTTGTGACATTTTTTTGTTGCTGCAGAAATAAATTCCACTTTCAAATTGTCAACATGTCATACGACCGATGTGAGAAAGAATGCTTCGCAATATACCTCAAAGATATAAAGGAGATGATATGCACAAGCGACATGTTGTCCTTGAAAACTTATATCGAAAGAAAACTTTAAATTGACAGGTTTCCATAAGCTTGTTTGTTTCGTAAGGTTGAAGGTGGGCAAGAGGACAAATATTTATCTAAAACAACAGCAACAAGAGAACCAGGCCGAATAAATGGGAACTCGGGAAGTCTTTCTTGCACGTATTTATTATGATCATGGTGACAAGTTCAAATCCAGTTTATCCACAAATCTGTACAAGATGTTATTCTATTTTTTATGCCGAAACAAACATGTTTTTTCTTTCTGTACGAGCTTGTTACTGAAGAAATAAGTAGTGTCACATAATGATATTGCATAACAAAAGTCTAATAAACAGGTATAAAAAAATACCTTGATTACAGAGCTTTGATTTGATTGGTTAAGATGGTGGTATGTGGCTCTGTGTTCACCAGCCACAGCCCAATGTGTCAATAAACAATGTTAGGTCGCAATCGCAATGACAATTATCCCAAAAAACCAGTTAGAAAAATACGTATTAAAATACAGCTTTATGCCAAATTATTATACACTGTTTTGAAAACACAAAATGATGAAATAAATATAGTTTTATTCAAATATTAGATTTAGAAAAATTAAAACAAATATCTAACTACTAAAGTTACAAGGAAAATCGTACCTAATTCAGTATAAAATACCCACAAACCCCCTCATCTCATGGTGCAAATGTATAATCTTTCATTTGTCCCTGTATTAATTTCAAAAACGAAATTATGACAATAGTTTATCTACTTTCTTCTGTCACTATAATGCAAATTCTGCGGTTGGTCAGGTAACGGAGGTGAATAAACATGATTAGGGGAAGGGGAATACATTTGCTGTTGCTGCATCATATGCGGTGATGGCGTTCCACTGCTGTCATTGCTATGGAGAGTATTACTCTGCGAATTAATTATAGGTTGATGGTAATGTTGCTGTGGAAATGAATGTGAAAAAGAGGATGATGGCCCTACTGCAGCAGTAGTAGTATTCAACCAGCTTTGGTACTGGGTGTTCCCATGATTGTTACCGAATAGTTGGGGAAATGTTGGTACTGACAGCTGGGAACTTTGCTGTTGTTGCTGGGACATTGACTGGAATAGAATTTGATCAATTGTAGAAGTAGAAGGAGTTGGAACAAGTATTTCTTTCTTCTTCCTTCCTCTTTTACCTCTTGTTAGTGTCGGCGGTGGCTCTTCACTCTGATTAGCGATTTCTGGAATACCAGTAATATTAGCTATTATTGCGTTAATCATTGGAATATTTGAAGAGGATGTGGTTATTGGCGTTAGTTGTGGCATTTGATGTCTTGTCTCCGCCTCGTGTTTCTCTTCCACTAAGGTTTTCTGTTCAGTTTCATTTTCATCATCATCTTCTTCCTCCTCAGTAGTGGTTTTCTCCTCCATTTCCTCCTCCTCATCACTACTTTCTTCTTTTTTCTTAGCCCGTCTTGATCTTTTGCGTGCACCACCCCCAACCCCAGCATAACCAGGCGGTCTCCCTGGCGGCCTTCCCGTAGGCTTTGGTTTATTCAAGACTGGTGGCTTACCAAATTTCTCTTCATTATACGGAATTCCTTTACTCCTTGTACACGTCACAATATGACTTTTCCACAACAATCTCCTATGCGACTTGTACGTACAATATGGACACGCATACTTTTTCATGTGATCTGGAGTGTGAATCGAGGCCATATGATACTTCATCCCTTCCACCGACCTAAACGGTTTTCCACACTCACTACAAATATATCCCTGTGGACCTGTTGGTTCGTGCGTCTCCAAATGTCGTTTGAGTGCCCCAGGGCGTCGATATTTTTTATGACAAATCTCACACTCATACTTTGGAGGCTCATGGACCCATTCCAAATGCTTTCTTGTTTCGTATTCGTAAATAAAAGCTACCCCACAAACAGGACAAGGATACCTTTCCCCTTGTCCATGCTTCCTTTTGAGATGGTCACCCATTCTAGTTTTATCCACAAATCTTTCCCCGCATCCTTCCGGGCAAAGCAAGTGACTCTTGGGGTCATGAACTTTCATGTGAATTTTGTAGAGATAATTGTCCAGGAACTCTCTATCACATTCAATGCAAACAATCTTTTGATTAGGATCCAAATTTCTTCGTCTGTCATGTCGGTAAACATGATATTTGAGACCAGCCTTGGAGTAAAATCTGCCTGGACACTCCATGCATTTAAAGGGTTTCATATTCTTGCCATGAGTTTTGTTATAATGGAAAGTGAGTTTGCCAATGCTGGAAAACGAGCTACAACATGAAGGACATGGGTACGCTCTGCCAACAATCGGAATATGACATAACTCGTGCAGTTCAGCGTAATAAGGGCTCGTAAAGCCCCAATTGCAAATTTTGCAATATGTGAATTCCTTTACTTTCACTATGCCTTCATTGGGTTCTTGTTGATGAACTATTGGGGTAGGATCTTGGTTTTCTTGACCTTCAATATCTTTAGGTGTCTCTTCATTTGTAACAGCGACAGCGTTCTCGCTAATTACGCTCCCTCCTTCACCTTCTGGAGGTGATGGAGTGTCATCCAAGTGCACCTGCTTTAAATGCTCGTTAAGTAGCAAGTAATCATCAAAGACACCATCACACCGGTCCGCATCACAAACAAATTTATATTTTTGCATGTGAATGGATGTCACATGAAGTTTGTACGTTTGCATGTGAATAAACTTGAAATTGCAGAAATTACACTGGATAGGTTTATCTACTTCCTCGACCTCGTTTTCATGCTTCTTTTCCAAGTGTTTTCTAAGCTCATACCCATTCTTACAGGCACGCTCACAAACGACACAAGAACATTTTAACTGTTCTTCCTGCTCCATCTCTTTAGCAAGTTCTTCTTCTGTCTTCGGAATTCTTCTTGGTCTACCACGAGGCTTGCCAGTACCCCTTGGATAACTTTTCTTTTGTCGCATTCCTTCATCCCCAGACACAGGCGACGATGGATCGTCATATTTGTAAGCCTTCATCAACTTAGGTCCATGGGACCTCCGGTGAACGTTCAAGTGTACAGAATCCTGGAACTCTTCGTTGCAAATTTCACAACTAAATTTTCTTCCAGATTTCCGTTCCTCATGGAGTTTCAAATGAGTTTTGAACCAAAAGAACTGAGAATATTGGGCTTCACATTCGTGACACTTGTATGGCTTCCATTCTTTATCTCCATGAACACGATTATAGTGGGAAATGAGTACATCCTTCATACGAACAATTTTAGAACAGTCCTTATAGGGGCAGGTGTAGCCACCATTTTGTTTAATGTAAGGAACGTGTACAAGTTCATGAGTATTAAAGGTTTTCTTATTAAGGAATCCCCAACCACAAATGGTGCAGGTATGAATTTGATGTTCATGTTGGCCATTTTCAGCAGTAACCGCCACCACCCCTAGTTTTGTGTCGCTTTCCAACGAATCTTCTGGTTGTTGTCCATTATTCTCCATTTCCACAGCAGCCTCAATCTCACTCGAAGCTTTAGCGCTTTCTGCTTGCATTTCTTCTATGTGTACTTTTAAGTGTTCATTTAGTTCTTGAACCGTATTAAATTCTTCCGCACATTGATCCTGATCACAGAAGATTCTTTCCTTGCCCACATGAGCACTTTTACTATGAACCCGCCAAAACTGCTCGTTAGTGTAACTACGATAGCAAAAATTACAAAAATAGTTCTTCTCATCAGTTTCATGAGTTTCCAGGTGAAAACGAAGGGATTTCGGGGAAGGGTACTTAGCCTCACACATTGAGCAAGCGTAAACGCCGTCATGAACGGTAACAAAATGATCAGATAGTAGGCCCTCCCGTGGAAACGTTTTCCCACAAACTTCGCAATGGTGCAGGCGCAGCAGCGAGGAATCCATTTCATGCGATAACAGATGACGTTGGAACATCCCTTCATTAACTGACCGTTTCATACACATTGGACACTCATATTTACATTGGGATATATTATTATGGACCGTTTTGTCATGCTCCAAAAATTCGGCAGGGGTATTAAATTCAATTTCACATTGTTTGCAGTTCTTTTCCCCTTCATTCCTTATTTTATTAGTTATAAAGCCTCGGGGACCTCTACGTTGTCTATGGAATTGGGATTTGTGCTGCACATGTTCCAGCGCTGTCTTTGATTTGTGGCCACATTTGACACAAGTGTAGTCTATATGGGATTTGTGTAATTTTTGCATGTGTCTTGAGAGACCACGGCCATCCACAAATTTTCGGTTGCATTTCGTGCAGGGCAAAGTAGCATTTTCGTTATCAACAGGTTTATAAACGTATTTCTGTTTATATTTCGGTCCACGGCGAAAACTAAAACTATTAAGTCGGGGTTCACGAGGTCCACGAAGTCCACCTCTTTTAATTTTGTGTACGGTACGTTTATGAGTTGCGTACTCCAAATTAGTATTCAACTTTAAACCGCATACGTCACAGTTATAGCCCAAATGAGTATTGTGAAGTTTCAACATGTGTTTCGAAAGGCCTCTTCGGTCAATGAACAATTTATCGCATATTTTGCATGGAACTGTGGCGTCCCTAGTTTCTGATGATGGGCGGCGCTTGGAAGAGCGTCTTCTTTTAGATTCAGGGTCACCAGGATCGAAATCGTCATCACTGTCGCTATTTGGGTCGCCTTTAGTATTTCCTGAAGATCGGCGTGGTCGAAGCCTACGACGCTTTGTGGGTACACCATCTTCTTCAAGTTCAGAATTTAGGTTGACGTCAGAACCTTCAAGACTTCCCGAAGGAGAAGCAGCTCCTCTTCTAAATCAAATCAGACATCATTTAATCAACTATCTGGCTAATTAGAATGAATTATTATTTTATTGAGCCTTATAACTTACGACCAATCGGAATCGTTATCATCTGCCCCGGTATCTGGAAAACCACCACCATCATCATCATCCCCATCGGAAGCATTAAATATACTATTTTCTTCGTCATCTCCTGGTGCTCCGGCTTCTCGTTTGACCAGAGCACCTTCTGACTTCACTTTGACTGCCGCTTTCTTAAAATGATTTTGGATATCTGCGAAAGCAACTTTCCGTCTGGATAAAGGCCCAGGCCGTTTTTTTAATGCTGTCCTAAGTATACTTCCAGGTTTTTTCTCTTCCTTTGGCTTCCATATAAGACGAGATGATGCCAAAGCAAACACAGTTATAAGTCTAATAAGTGAGTTCTGTGTGGCGGAAAACGTGTATTTCCAGTAGTCTGGGAAGAGGCCTCGGTGGACTAATACTTTTGGACTAGTGCCTTTAATTTTTCGTTTACCTAGAAAGAAATAATCATATCATCAGAATCAATAAACATTCCTATTCATTTATGTATGAATATCAGCTTTCAAAATGAACACACTTACAACTTAAAATTAAGCTCTTTCTATACAATTCAAGTTGTCTAACAGACTTGATGTTTAGCTGCTCTGTTGCCGACCTCACCAATCCACGAGATAATTTTGGAGAAATTCTTCTCGTTGACAGTCTCGTCAAATTTTCCAGGTCTTCAACCTTTTTCAAAAGATGCAGTTTCACTGCCTGCAATTCCGCATACAAATCAACCACATGGCTGACAAGAACCTGGCAGTCTTCACAAAAAGCTTTTACACTTTCCCCAGTTGTCGCTTTATGGTCCCTGGCGTTTTGCAAAAATGCTTCAGACGCTGAGATTTTAAAGTAGCGGCTAGTGAACATCAGGAATTTGGAGTACAGATCATGATGCCGTTGTCCATCTGCAGGCAAAGGAACCTGCTGACCTAGTCCTATGTATGGCACTAGAACACGTGACTGATAAGCATCAGCAGCCTCATCCCCATAGGCTCCTCCCCCAAATCTCTTGAGGCACAAGACACACACGCTTCTTGTTTTTGTATGTGTCATTTTATGGCTATTTGTTTTCTGTTTCTGACATTTCAATTTTAATCCCTGCCTAAAGAACAGGAACTTTCACAAAATCATTATCAGGTTACCTAATTGCATAGGTAAGTAATATCAATCATTTGAATTTCAAGTGATCACGATCAGCTGCAGAGCTGAATGATGCAAAATGCTAATTGTGAGCTAGTTTGGCTATCTATGTAAGTTTGTTTATAAAGTTTTTTCAACATTAATGCTGGTGCTCTGCGTTTCGGGGAAAATAGAAGCACGATTTCACACGTACTCAGCTGGCTCAAGCATCACATATCACAGGACCACCAGATTCCCTGCTTTTGCAACAACATCCAACATCGCCGGTCAAGAGCTGTTAAGTTTAAATGACATCTTTCATCCAAGGACATTGATCGGGTGTCTCTGTGATTTGCGCATTAGATCTGCACTAGTTTCAAGTTTAGTAAGTGTTTTGGGGCCATTGTATTTTGCAGCATCATATTTACTGAAAACAGAAACTTTTATTTGAATACTAATGTCATCTCTTTGTAGGTCAATGCACTGTTTTGCTAGTTCACCAGTAAAGGCTTTTCGATTGCTGACTTGCACCGGTTTCTTGTATCCAGGTAAAAAGATGTTGCCATTGTTATATGATTGGACAATTTTGTCCAATTGCAGTTGCAATGACATCACAGTGCACAGGCGTAGGTGACATGACTATGACATGTTTCTTAAAAGAGCTTTTTGCGTTGTAGGAATTGCAACATTTAACAAACAGCAACGGAATTTAAGTTTTTCGACGTTTCAAAAAGAAACTGAAGACGGAAGTAGAAGGTTCTTATTTCCTTCTGGACCATCCTCAAAATCCACGACGTGGGCGTCAGTGTATCACAAAGCGGAGGGTGCTGTATTATCAGCATATTTTAGCTACCTTCGCTATTCTACTGGTAACTGGAACAAGATGCATTCCGAAAAGTGCGTGATAGACTTACCCAATCTGAAAATTATTGGGATTCCGGCGTTGTCTGATAATTTCATGTACCTGGTATGCTTTCATTAGTACATAATTACTATTACTTAAAGCCATGTTTCTAATTCTAATTTCTTAAATAGTAAAAGTTGATATTAAATACCATGCTTTTATATATTAATTAATAGGTGATCGAGAAATCATCAATGCAAGCAGTTGTCTTTGACCCGGTGGAACCCGACAACGTCATAAATGAAATACGAAACGAAAATGTTACCTTAACTGGAATTCTGACTACTCATCATCACTGGTAAATATCATGGACGCAGTCAAAGTAATAAAAGACATTTTGAATCTGTATAAATGTATGTAAGAATGTTTATTTTATAGGGATCATGCTGGAGGCAACAATGACATGGTCAAAAAGTACAAGGCAGAAGTTGCAAGCTCAACTCTCCCTGTTTATGGAGGGGATGAACGTGTTGATGGACTAACCAATAAGGTATTTAATAAATTCTCAATAATCCCAAGGCTTAAATTAAACATCCGTGTACTATTAATATTAAATGAAAACCGATTATATTTTAGGTTGGTCAAGGTGACGTTATCAGTTTAGGGGCACTAACCTTCCATTGTCACTTCACACCATGTCACACCAAAGGACACATTTGCTACTACCTCCAAAGTCAAGATCCTGGTGTCCAGAAGCCAGCTGTCTTTACAGGTAAATACTTATATACAATTCTGCAAGTTAAATATTGCCTTTAGAAGATAATTAAAATTAACCGGAATATTTGTATCGTCATGTCAGGGGACACCCTGTTCATCGCTGGATGTGGACGCTTCTTTGAAGGAACTCCAGAACAAATGCACAGTGCCCTTGTCGAGAAGCTTGGCAATTTGCCTCCTGAAACCATGGTTTTCTGCGGTCATGAATACACAGTGAATAATCTTAAATTCGCTTTGAGCGTGGAGCCCAACAACTCTGTGGTGCAGAACAAATTGGTTTGGGCGCAGGAACAGCGAAAGAATCGCTTACCAACAATTCCATCTTCAATTGGCGAGGAGAAGGAAATCAACCCATTCATGAGATGTGTACTTCCTGAGGTCCAGGCTGCTGTTCAAACCCAGTCTCCGATTGATTGCATGGGAAAATTGAGAAGCATGAAAGACAGCTTTAAAGCATGAGATTTTGAATTCCAGTGAAATTATTTGTGAGATTTAATGATTGAATTTTGAAATTTAAATACAGAAATTTTCCTTGTTGAAATATTCACAAATATGTACATACAGACAGGATATTACAATTACAGTTCGCCAATAAAACTGTGTGTAAACTTTAAAAATACAATTGATTAATTGAATCACTTTGTTAAATGTTTCTTAAAGAATGCATGCACTAAAGCAATAGCATCATTAACCCTTTTACTCTGCAACTCATCCTTCCAATCTCCTCTCGCTCCACAAAACCCGTGAAACATGTCATCAAATCTGTGATGCTCCACATTATCAGCTCCCAAGTTTCCCTTGACAATTTCAACCAATGGAGTTAAATCCTCTTCATCCTTTGTTGGTAGGAATAGCACAGGTGCCTTGGCTTCCTCAGCGTCGGTTTTATTAAGTAACGAAGGATGAATTAGCGCAGCTCCATTGACGCCATCAAGTTCAGCGACACCCCGAGCACTTATTTTCCCACCCCAGCAAAATCCATACATACCAATGGCAGTGATTCCCTCCTTTTTGTAGTGATCAATTACGTTTATCGTGTCTTGTTTAACGGTCTTGTCCCAGGAACCTCGTTCCGCGATAAACGCCATTATTTTTGGGCGACTAAAATTGTTACGAAAAATTGCGAATAAAATAGCGTTTAAAATTGCTATTTAAGTAACTTGTAAATTTACTTTTTTGATCTACTTACTAATCTCCGACCATATCTTCTGATTTAATTGGCTGTCCACGAAAATAATCCGGCATGACCACCCTAAAAATTCCCGTTGAATTCAGTTTGTCAGCAAATTGCTTCACATTCGCATGAAACCCGAATATGTCGTATGCACAAATTAAGAGGATTTTAGGAGTTTTATTCTTTGTTTCATAAACGGTGAGATCACCAATAGTTATCTCGGTTCCCTCCGGTTGGTAATCGGAGGAAACTGGTGGGAGGGTACAACATGCCTCGGTAAGGGACATTTTTATGAAATGAACAGATAATGATAATGACCGGATAATTTAAAAGATTTTGGTTCTTCAAGAAGGTTTGTGAGAATACTGAACTGACTTGACAGAGGATGTGCGCTTAAATCAAAGCTTAGGTATAAGTAACCGCTTTAAATGGTTGAGCGTGGATCCATTATCACTTATCGTTATCATCAATACTTCTTCGTCAGTGCTTTTAACTTATGCGGTAAAATGTTTATTTATCAAGCCTGAATTATGGACACGCAACTCGAGAGTTTCAACAGCCCAATGTCCAGACAGCACGTAAGCATTATACAACACAACCATTAGGACATGGAAAGTGATTGATAATTATCTCTTTGTAGAAAAAAGCATTCAAGGTGATGATAAATTGAATGACTATGCAACGTATTTTAGCAGACAGAAACATAAATGATGCGCTTTAAAACTTTTTCATTTTTTGTAGCTTTGTATGACAGTCGTTTCGTTGCTTGTACTATGTCAATGTACAACATACATTGTTTACCGTGTAAATATGCATTACAACTTACAACACCAAGAATAATGAATGAATATGATCAACTAGGAAAGGCCAGAGATTTATTCGGCTTAGCCGAATAAAATATAGTTGTTATTGCCTGTCGCCGCCCGTATCGTAACCTCAATCCACTTCCTAATCCTTGACCTTGACACGAACCCACTTCCTAACCCCAGCTCCTTTTTCCCACTCCCATCCTTTCTCTAACTCCAACACACTTCTTAACATTCACGCAAGGAATAACAAAGGTCAAAGCTCAAGTAGTACCTCAGGTTAAAATAAACGCATCACAAATTACCCTTTTTCGAGTTTTAGCTTACTAACCCTTCGCTATTTTGGGGTTCCTACTTGGTAGAAAAGGTCAAAACGTAAATCACAGTTAAACTGTCAGATTAAAATGTCAGTTTGTATTAATATTGTAGTGTAATGCAGTGAAGCTAACGCATGCTAAAAACCATAGAA
>JAQFZG010001194.1:0-23063 GCA_034695465.1 Entomobrya nicoleti | reverse complement strand
AGTAGTGCTAATCAATGCTACATTCAAAGTGATAATAGTAGTATTGTTTTTAGTGATATTGTACAGCTTATCAACTTAGTAAGCACATGTCAAACAGATGATGGAATGACTGGAGAAACCAAATTCAAGGATGGTTTTATCTTTCTTGAAAATTTAAAAACCCATTTTGAAAGTACACAAAAGGATATTAATGAAAAGGACGTAAAAAATGCTTATTTGCTCGAGGAAAATAATAAGCTGAGGCAAGACAAAAACATTTAAAAGAAAAATATCAAACAATTTTTGTACAGTTTGGTGTGCTTAGGAAAAAGTAGGTAAAATTAGAATCCGAGCTTAAGATAAGTCAGCATAAAGCTGCAAAGGACATAGCAAAAAGTATTTCCAAAATCCAATCTCAGAAACCAATAGAAAATTTAAAGCAAGATTCGATACAGACTGGGTCCACATCAACATCAGTGGTATCACCGTCACAAGAACCACAGACGCAATCTTTCCAAATACCTACTGATCTGCAGAATTTAAATTCTTTACTTCAAAATTACCAGAATGCAAACAGTATGAACCAAGTGATAGGTATTACCAGTGTCTCAAATGTAGTCACTTCAACTCATCTCAACAGCCATCAAAATGACTTTCGGTAAGCTTTTTTTAGTTATCTTTTTTTCTAGCAATAGTTTTTTTCCGTATTAATATAAAATATTTGATGCATTGTTTTTTTCAGAGATGTTAACCAAACACCAGAACCTGGTACCAATTCAATGTCCCCATCTTATCAACATTGCATGCAATGGGTATCCAATGGAATCAGTAATCCAGTTAATCCTAACGTAAATTCCCAGGATGCTACAATTTCAGAGTGGGAGTCTTGGTCTAACATGGAACCTCTAAGCCATTCTTCACCATCCTTCCGAACGAGTTCTAATGAAACTGAATTCAACCACACGATTGAAAGCAATGACAGCATTGATGTCAACGATGAATTTAACATGAGTTCAAATTCTTTTCCCATATTGGATTTATTCTAATAAATTATTATATGTGGTGGAAGTGCCCTTTGAAAATAAAATAATAATAAACGAGCATTTGTACATGCATTCACTCATAGAAAATGCATACCTTTACAACAAAATACATAAACCATCATAAGTATGTATGTCTTTATAAGTTGTATCACTAATCCTACCCCTTATGCATTAGAGCTCAAAAAATATTTTACAAAATTATAAACACATTTTCTGTGTAAACCTCGTGTTTTTACTCAGAATTTTTGTATTCTATTCATAAAATACGCATTTATAAATAAAGTCGACTCTAAACAAAATTTGTACATTTGTTCAATAAAGGCAACTATAAGGATTGGTTTAGAATAGGGATTAGTAGGATTTTGCATGTGACTGCTTCATAGACTGCTCTTGGGGTGCTATCAGGCTTACAAAAAAACTTTGGGTAGATTTCAAATGCAGTGAATCTCGTATGCTAAGTAAGGTTGGCAGTTGGATTAAGTAAAATGTAAGGGTTGAATAGGTGCATGTTAAAACAAATGACAGAAGTTCTTTTGATAAAGTTGTATTTTTAGACAAATATTTTACTAAAATTTTCCACTCTCAAAATATTTGTGGTTAAAACTTGATTGAACTGGATTTATAATAAAGAACCACCTGAAAGTATGTTGGTTAAACCGACAACATTTTTCATTTACTCTTTACACTTCCGTCAGAACGGTCGAGTCTTTATATTACTCTACTTAAAAAACTGAATCTTGGTTCTAATTATTAAAAAATGATAATCTATTTGTAATACTGTGGCTAATTTAACTCAAATATCTACTGAATTAATATCATCTGATAATATGTCAAATACCTCCAATTTAGAATTAATTTCATCATCCAATCAAGCATTGGAAGTGTATTCTGACAGTGAATCCCACGACAGTTTGCCAATTGGCCGGGATAAAGATCGAATTGAAATTGGTGACAAACAAGAAATATTAATTGAGGAGAAAAAAGAAGTAAACATTCTTGACGATATTGTTGAGCTTATTGAGCTCGTGAGCAATTGTCTCACAAAAGATGGCACCACAGGAAAAACCAAGTATAAAGACGGCTTTCTATATCTTGAAAACTTACAAGCCCAGTTTGAAAATATCCAGACGGAAGTTTCTGAAAAGGGGAAAATAATTGAGGCTTTAGAAACTGAAAACTGCTCCTTAAAACAGGAAGTGAACACAGTCACAAAAGAATTAAACAACAAGTGTAGGCTACTAGAAGAATTACGAAAAAGTTTTAACAAATTACAAAAGAAAATCAAGATTCAAAATAACATTGAAACAATTGCGTCAGCTTCGATTAGTTCGTTCGAAGATTTAACGTTCGAAGATTTAACGTTCAAAGATTTAACGTTCAAAGTAGACAAAGCACAGACAAATTTCAAGCAGTTATGTGCACAAACAAAGGAGAAACTTGCGACTCAAACCAAAACGTCTTTTCAGCAGCAAAATATAAACTTAAAAAAGTCTCTAATGGATGCGGAGACTTTAATTCGTCAATTAGAACATAAAATGCGTTTATTGGGGAATAGCAAAAAGAAAATAGAGGAACAACTGGAATGTACAGATTTATCTTTGAAAAATCTGAATGATATGCTAGCTATTAAATCCCCTCATTCAAAACCCCAAAAGTCTCCACTGAAAGTTAGACCGGATTTCTTTGATGGGTTTGGTTTAAGTACTAATGTCAAAACATCACCACCACTTTCTAAACAGTACTCTGGACATCCATACACAACGAATGACCAATATGACAAAAATTTACAGCTAGTAAACAATTATAATAATCAAATTACCAATTCCATACTTTCAAACGATTTAAGTTATCCAGCAGCACAACAACTACCACAAAAGGTATCAGTGGTACCTGCAATGGGGCGAGTTGATACCCTAAAAGCTCAACAATATTCAAAGTTGTTTGGAACTGCCCAGAATAAATGTTCAGTCTGTGGAATGACATTTTTTACATCCGACCAACTAAAGTTACATTGTGATCTTGTTCAGTAAGTTTGTACTTTCAATATATTATATTTATTAGTAATATAGTTTTTTTCTGGAGAGAGAATCATAACTGTTTTAATTAATTTATATTTACAGTTTTAGTCACTACAAAATTGCAGGATCAAATAAAATGACAATCGCAACATCATCATGGCCCAATGCGCCATACTTTCAACAAGAGATCTCAAATACGCCCCCACTGCAAACATTGCAGGATCATTACCACAAACATCCGAGAACTTACTCGCAATCTGCTTCATGCACTAATCAGAAAAGGACGTTTGCTAATCCAACTTTGTCAAATGAAAATACACATAAACGTCATTGTGGAGATTTATCAACACCGTCTTACATCTACTCATTCGCTCACTCAATTCCTGATTGTAGAACTAACTCAACTAACACATGACCACAAATAAGTTTTTATGAACTTAATTTGTTTTCGAATAAATAAATTTTGTATAGATATAAATTCGAATTGGAACATTTTTGAAAATGGCAATTTATGGCAAAGGTATTTTAAATGCAATGTTTTCTTGATGTTATCCAATAAATTTGTGAAGTGTAAAATTTTTTTTTATCTTGACCCATGCTGGGACCACCAATGTATTAAAACTGTTAAAATATTTTTTTGTAACCTTTACACATATTTTAAATGTAAACCGCAATACCAATTTATTACAGCTAAAGTTCAAGATGCATTTTTGTAATGTACATTGATATATGTATCTCATAATATCATTTTTGCTAATGTAAATTTTTAGAAGAATAAGTTTTAAAAATGTACAAATTGTTATTAACGATATTGTAAATTGACGATATTTTTTTATTGTGGGTCAAAAGCAATGCTATTTATTACAAAATTGGTGGCTTCTTTAATTTGAAAAAATTGACTATTAAAAGCACACAACTTATTTACTAAACGAATAATATGAAGCATTTATTAATAATATTTCATCTAAAATATGTACACCAAATTTTATAATAAATACTTTAAAAAGCTCTTTCAACTGGAAAACTCAGCATAAATATTTTCATCCACAAGTGTTACGTAAACTTTAGTACAATTATATTGCTTTAAATTACTCTCGTCCTTTCCATCACCTTAGTCTTTCAATTCCATCACATATATTCAATCAAACAAAACCGCAGAATGATTTGGTTTCAAAGTGTTTCTTTTCAAATTATTTTCTTTGCAATTTTTGATAAGTTAAAAATTTACTTACAAGCCAGCAGTTTACCAAACAATGAGAAAGTGGACTTGAACATAAATATTGCTGATTTGTCTTTATTTCTACCTGGATACGACAAGAGTTTAATATCACTTGTAAATGGGGCTGGAGTAAACATTTTAAAATCAAACGTTCCCACTATTTTGATTCAGCTTCAGTTTAAATTTTTTTCACTTGAACGTTACGGAAAGATCGGGGGAAGTATCCAAATCCCATTTAAAAATCTTCGTAACAGTATTGTTCCTCAACAACTTGCTAGTAAATTACTTACAGTAGGTCAAATAGATTTTGGCAACAATTCCACCAAATGTAGTTCCAAATATTACCTTTTTGGTTCTAAAGATATTTGTACCAAAATTCGATTCCTTAACTTCACAGCAAATATTCGACCATGGAACTACGAGCTAAGTGTGTACCTTTTTCCATCTAAATTAGCCAAGGGTCATTTCGAAAATTTCACGTATATTTGGAATGATCTTGACCAAATTGATAACTTGCCATTTTCTAATTCAAATAAAGCACGACTTTTTGTACTTGATAGTGAGAAGGGTAGGATAGACCTATATAGTTATTGGTCTATATTAAGAATGTTTAGTAAACTGCAGGAAATTTTAATTGGCATAACGTACACAACGCTTACCAATCATATTCCGAATTTAATTCGGTTCATCGCACCTTGCCACATTTGCACACAATTTGATCTTAGCTTTCATGCAAATTTAGGAAATATTGGCACGCAAGGTCTTATAGAAACGATAAGTGAAGTATCTATAAGTTATCTGAATAGCTCCCAAGGATATATTTCGGTTGCAAATTCTGCTATTCTAAACGACTTCGAAAATGTCGTCACTAAAGCAAATGACCAAACGTTTCAACCTTCAATTCAAGAAATTGTTGCAGAAAGGATTTTAATTCTTTTAACGTATGTTTGGAACACTCGAAAAGGACTTCTAATAGGTAATCACGAAGAAATAAAACCATCCTTTTCCTTGACGAAATTTGCAGGATATGAATTTGATAGCGTTGAATTTTCAATTCAGTATTCCCCACATGAAATCCAGTTTATTAGTTGCGGCGATACATTTGCTAATCGAAGGTCATACTTTGTTTTATTAGCAAGCTATGATCCATACTGCTGGATTTCGATGCTTCTTGTTTTGTTTGTTTGTGTGCCATCTGCATGGTCCCATATTTTTCAAGCGCCCACAATAAACTCAGTGCAAAATCCTTTTCCACAATGGTTTGAAGTGGTTCTGGCTATATTTAAAAATCTTACTGAACAATCAACACCATTTCCAGAAAACAAGTTTTTGAGAAATAAGACAAAAATGCGGTTGATAGCGTCGTGTTTGCTTTTAGGTATTTTGGTACTAAACAGTGCATACAAAAATGATAACATAAATGTTCCAATATCTCCAATACGGTTTCGCCCTTTTAGTGACTTTGACCAGCTTGTTGAAAATGATTTTAATATTTATGCTGAATCAGTTGATTTATATTTTAAAAGGCACTTTTACTCACAAGCTGAATTTCTGCTAACTTTTTTAAAAGCTATTCGTGAAAATAATCATTCGATATACACACCAGAAGTTGGATATGGTAATATTGAAAGGGGAAATTCGCTGAGGATTGATTCTGTGGTGCAGTCCTTGATAGGAATATTTTCCCAAAAGAAAATAGAAATGCCACGTATTGTTGAAAAATATTTTAACAACTCGTTCATGAATACAGTGGATATGCTACCACGCCTACTTGAATATCAAACATATGAAAACATCCCAGACACTAATGTCACAAATACTTTCATGCAACTTCAAAAGGATAAGTCTTTTAAACTGTTACAGAAATGCAACAAAACAGCCATATTAGCTTACAGTCCAAATGTTAAAGAGTATGAATCCCGATTAAAGCTGCAAGGTTTTAGTAAAATCTCGATTGATACTGGGGATAATAAGTTTGCAAGTCGAATTGCTATTAAACCTTTGGGTTGGTTTCCCATTAATATTTTACGTAGGCTTAGAGGTATCGAACACTCAGGTATTCTGGATTGGTGGAACGGTTTGGCCATCAATCATCTTGTTAATGTTCGAGCACAAAATTATGTTCATGAAAATCAGAACATCGACCAGAAAAACTCAAATAAACTGCCCGAGCGTAGTGAGTATGGGTTGTCAGGAAATATATTTGTTATATTTATTGTATATTTAATTGGATGTTTTATTAGCTTACAAATATTCTTTTTCGAGTTTGGTATATTGACTGCAGCAAAATATTTAGTGATCAAATTATATGTTAAACTTAAAGTTATATTAATTTAAACTGATTTAATTGCGATACTTCTGTGTTAATTTATTCGTATGTTTATAACAAGACGTTAGTTTTGGGAAATTAACATTTGTTACCTATACACATATTTTAAGAATAAAATCTCATAGAATTTAGTATTGTAAAAGTTGAACATGTAATAGTTTAGGGGCTAATGGTACATTTATAAGACCCACCCTTAATTATATAATAATAATAAAATAATAATTACGAAAAGGAGACAAGATTTGCTTGATCGGGTATTAATTAAATTTACAAAAGATAAAATTTTACAACACTTCACTGGCGGCAATTATGTCAGATTTGGGAAATTACGTCCGATCACACGAACTAGACCCTTGATAAATATTTATCAATTTATAAGTATTTTATAATTGTTTTCTAACTTCCAGGACCTTTTAATGAGCTATCTAGTTAGACCTTGGTATGATAGTTATTTAAAAAATTAAGACTTATTTAATTTAAAAAATACTATGCGGCTAGTATTTACATACAACTCATTAATTTACCAAAGTGAACCATTTTAAGCATATAATGAATTTTATTTTGTTAAAGGAAACACCCAATTTATCAATCAAATATTGCTATTCTTACCGGAAAACGCAACATATGTAATTTCGTTTACAAGTATTAGGCAAACTTTCTTATAATTTACGATAAATATATTGCAGTCCTTTACTTCAACTCAGTCATTAGAATAGGATAGAATGTACTTTATTTCAGTGTTAAATTACTTGGTCATCATGGGTTGATTTTACAACTAAAACACTCTATAGTATAGCCAAGAAATTTAGTATATCTGAATTTATTTTAAGTTTAACAAAAAAATCCTTAAGTAGCAATACTATCCGCAGATTCCGATAAAACATATAACAAATGACATTATAAATGAGGTCCATATCAGCAACAATAAACAATATTTACTTGATCTAATCTAGCTACATATATCATTTCGCTCATTTAACAATTTTAATTTGCATGCGTCTGTAAATATTTCTAACTTCGTCTTACGTTCATCTAATTTTTTGACATAACTACATGTAATTTTTTATAATACATGTTCCATATAGAATTTGCTTTCCATTTTACAGATTGTTGGTATTGTGTGGACAGTGGTTTATCCATTATTTTTAATCGCGGTAAGCAATCTGTAATTGACCTTTCACTGCTGGAAAACCAGTCTGCGTTTGTCTTTCATCGATAGTAAGCAAACTTAGGTTATTAGGCAATCCATTAACATGTGCTTGTGAATTATAAACTTTTGAGATTTGTGATTTTCTGTACGGTAGTGGCTGGTAATAGCATATAATGAAACGATTGATTTTTTTCTGGATTTTTTTTACATATTAGTTGTTACTAATTGACCAAAATAATATCCCATAATCTACAATGCTTACTAGGTAGGCTGAAATTACACTTTGTTGAGAACTTTTCGTGGATCATTCGACGTATAGTATACATTTTTGCTAATGCTAAATTTAGTTTTACTTCTACCTGTGTACAATGAAATTTGTAGGACAGTGTTAAATCTAAATGTATTCCTAGATATTTTAAATTATTAACATTTTCCCTTTCAAGCGTAATTGCTTTATTTTCACATTCAAACTTTTGATGTCCATTTCGTAAGTTGTTGAAAGTAAGAGCCAAGTGTAAACAAATAATTCCTCCAAGTCCCACGTAAAATGGGGCAATATGACCGTACTGGATCAGAGTGCTTTCTGGCAAGAAAATGGAGAAATTTTGCGAGAATGAAATTTAATACACAGGAAGAGAGATGGAAAGGATGGATTTTTTAGCTCGAGTTTCAATGTAAAACTTTTCGGTTTTGGGGTCAGGTTGAAGAATGTGAGGATACAGAAGAGGATCACTAATTGTACTGGATAGCTGAAGTGCTTTCCACATTAATGGAGTAGCCATTTGCAAAAATTAAATTTTTCGCTCAATGCTCAAAAATAGACAAACTGGAAGGACTGTAGTGGAGCTGAAATATAGACAACTAATCAGGGTCAAAGTAAATTTTGGTCTGAGCTACATATTTATGTCGAAATACTTTTCTAAAAACTGAAAAATGACTTTCAGTTTTCTTATTAATAATTTTAGCGTAGAATATATAAAGGAAACTTTGTGTAAACATACATTTAAATAAATGAGTATACTAAATTTAAGTTGGTTCTACCATTTGGAATGTTTTTTTAAATGGGGACTGACGTCTTTAAAACAGCATTTCTTCCAGTGTAACAACTGTCCAAAAATAAATGCTTTATAAGTAGTATTCTGCAATAATATAGTAGCGCGTGTTGTCTTTATTAATAATACTGAGTTGTTTTCTATTTTGAAGTTGACGTGGAGGTTAAAAAATTTAAAATTGAAATGGGCAGATTTAAGATTGTAGTTTTTAAAATACCCAATAATGTTTTATAAAAAATAAGATTGCAAAGTTCAAAAACAAGGAAAACATTTTCTCGTTAAAATCAAATCAAAATTATAAACACTTAAATTATTTAACTTAGGTTTCAAACAATAACCATGGCAAACATTTTTTTGAAGAGGGTATCTGAAAAACCTTAAAGACTGATGCATGCCAAGAAAATGTTTAAAAAAAATAATGGGCTGGATTTTTAGAGTTTATACGAACTACTTTTAAAGATGTTGCCGAAATTAAAATAGTCTTTCTTGATAAACTGTTTAGACATAGCCTTAAAAGTATGCTGACAACAGAGTTACAGTGCTGTGCAAAACCATCGCAAAATACATGCTTAAAATATGTTTCAAATTTAAACAAAATCGAACGAATGAAAAAATTATAATTTGCGAGATAAATTGATTTTGATAATAAAAAAATTAAGTTTAAGATAGATCCAAAATATAGTTAAATAATAGTTTAGATATCCTGCAAAATATTATAAATTATTTGTTGAGTTATTTTGGGAATGGGTAATTACGAAATATTAAGCACTTTCTTGAGTATTCTCATCCCACCTCCTAATATATTCAAATAAAACTCAAGATTTGCTCTGGTTGGTTTTTTTATTCAAATATACGAAAAATTACCGAAAATAAACTCAGTTTACCTAATATGTCTACAGCTCTATATTAATTACACTAATCATAAATACTTATAAGTAGTAAACGAATTGTCGTACGTAAGTTACAACATTGTAAGAAACAAGGAATTTTTCTAGCACACAGTGGGGCTGGACTTTGACGTCCCAGACTTGTGTCAGCTGCAAGCCAAGATCGAGTTTTACCAACGTTTGCTCAACGAAGGTAGGGTACAAATTCTCATTCACTTGAGGATTTCTAAGCTCAGCTGAGCTATGGTACTCTAGCTTGATGTAGTAAATGAGAGGCTACGGCAGACTGATGGCGGGTTGCGCTAGAAAAATTCCTTGGTAAGAAATACAAGTGTATGCATAATTGCGTTCTTCATAAGTCTTGTGCTTTTTATCTAACACATTAATATATAAAGTGCAACACTTGAGTCCTATTTTTAGAATAAATTTTAGAATTATATGTATGCAAACGATATTACTGTAATGTGTGGCTCCTCTTGTCAGTTTAACATATATTTGAGCCTAATGAAAAAAGTAAATATAATAACGTAAAGTGGTGCATTTATACTCACAAAAGTGTTCACTTTTGTATGTGTGTTAGGTCTTCTGCTGACCATAAGTAATAATCGCATTTGACCAAGACCCCGTTTTAAAAACATTGTGACGACTAAATTTAGTTAATATTAACAGTTGAAGCAGACCACCGAAGTATTTCGTTTTTGGTTGAACAAACGCGAGTTGTGAAAAGTTCATTTTACGCTTAGAAGTCTAAAAAATAAATAACGTTTGTTCATATTAAACTACACAAGCAAAACTAATTTACCAACTCCTAAAAAATGCGTTTCTTTAAAATAAAATACTGCTGAGTATAAAATGGGTGATGCACATGAAAATATTATAGGCTCGTCGTCCCAATGAAAAACCCAAAACGACTATTTGCCAAATCCATTGTTTTCACCAGAATCGGTATTGGAGAAAAATGGTCTTGCAGCAACTACAACCACAACTACAGGTTTCAGTAGTGAACTGTCACCAATAAATCTCGGTATTACTAATCAGTGCTACATTCAAAAAGATAGTAGTAGTATTGTTTTAGTGATATTGTACAGCTTATTAACTTGGTAAGCACATGCCAAACAGACGATGGAATGACTGGAAAAACTAAATTCAAGGATGGATTCATCTTCCTTGAGATTCTGAAAACCCATTTTGAAAGTACACAAAAAGATTAATGAAAAGGACGTCAAAAATGCTTATTTGCTTCAGGAAAATAATAAGCTGAAAAAAGACAAAAAACATTGGAAAGAAAAATATCAAACAATTTTTCTGCAGTTTGGTGTGCTTAGAAAAAAGTACGTAAAATTAGAGTCCGAGCTTAAAATATATCAAAATAAAACTTCAAAAGACGTTCCAAAAACTATATCCAGAACCCAGTCTCAAAAACCAATAAAAAATTTAAAGCAAGATTCGATGCAAACTGGGTTAATTTCAACATCAGTGGTACTACCGTTACAAGAACCACAGGCACATTTCCCAATTGCTACTGATATGCAGAACTTAAATTTTATACTTCAAAATTACCAGAGCGCAAACAGGATGAACCAAATGGAAGGTATCACCAATCTCTCAAATGTAGTCACCTTATCTAAACAGCCATCGAAATGACTCTCGGTAAGCTTTGTTTTTTAGTAATCTTTTTTCTAGCAATTTTATTCTTTCTTTTTTATTGCGTTCTCAATTTAATATAAAATATTTAATATATTAATGTTTTTTCAGAGAACTTACCCAAACACCAGAAGCAGGTATTAGTTTTATGTCACCATCTTATCGACATTGCATTCAATGGATTGGCAATTCAACTTGTAATCCAGTGAATCCTAAGGTAAGTCCCAAAGATACTACTACTTTGGATTGGGAGTCTTGGTCTAACGCGGAACCTCTTAGCCATTATTCATCCTTCCGAACGAGTTCTAATCAAACTGAATCCAACCACACGATTTGGAAGTAATGACAGCATTGATGTGAACGATGAATTTAACATGAGCTCAAATTGTTTTCCTATACTTGATTTATTCTAAGAAATTATGTTTTTGGATGCTAATTGAAAATAAAGAAATAATAATACAAATTTGTACATGCATACCTATATGTTATTTTACTCTAATAGCAAATGCATACCTTTACAAACAAAATACCTAAACCATCATACATTTGCTTATATAAATTTGTATCACTAATCCGTTATGCATTCAAGTTCAAAAGCATTTTTTACAAAATTATAAACACCTTTTTAGTTTACATGTGTGAACACCGTGTTTCTACTCACTTCTCATAATTCTTGTATTCTATTTATAAAATATGCATTTACAAATAAGGTCGACTCTAAACTAAATTTATACATGTTTTCACAAAAGGCAACTATAAGGATTGGTTTAGAATATGGATTAGTAGGATTTTGCATGTGACTGCTTCATAGACTACTCTTGGTGTGCTGTCAAGCTTACCAAAAAAAAACTTTCGGTAGAAATCAAATGTAGTGGATCACGTATGCTAAGTAAGGTTGTCAGTTGGGTTTAAATAAAATGTAAGGGTTGAAAAGGTGCATGTTAAAACAAATGACAGAAGTTCTTTTGATAAAGTTGTATTTTTAGACAAATATTTTACTAAAAATTTTCCACTCTCAAAATATTTGTGGTTAAAACTTGATTGAACTGGATTTATAATAAAGAACCACCTGAAAGTATGTTGGTTAAACCGACAACATATTTCATTTACTCTTCCGTCAGAACGGTCGAGTTTTTATATTATTCTGCTTAAAAACTAAAACTTGATTCTAATTGTAAAAAAGTGATAATCCATTTGTAATAATATGGCTAATTTAACTCAAATATCTACTCACATATTGCCATCTGATATTATGTGGAACACCTCTAACTTAGAATTAACTTCATTGACCAATCAAGTGTTAGAAGAGTATTCTGATAGTGAATCCCACGACAATTTGCCATTTGGCCAGGATAAAGATCGAATTGAAAGTGGTGACAAACAAGAAATACTAATTGAGGAGAAAAGTGAAGTAAATATTCTTGACGATATTATTCAGCTTATTGAGCTTGTGAGTAATTGTGTCACAAAGGATGGCACCACAGGAAAAACTAAATATAAAGACGGATTTTTATATCTTGAAAACTTACAAGCCCAGTTTGAAAATATCCAAAAGGAAGTTTCTGAAAAGGCCAAAACAATCAAGGCTTTAGAAACTGAAAATTGCTCCTTAAAACAGGAAGTCAACACAGTCAAAAAAGAATTAAACAACAAGTGTAGGCTACTAGAAGAATTAAGAAAAAGTTTTAGCAAATTACAGAAGAAAATTAGGATTCAAAATAACAGTAAAAAAAGTGAGCCAGCTTCTATTAGTTCGTTCGAAGATTTAACGTTCAAAGTGGACAAGGTGCAGGAACGTTTCAAGCAATTATGTGCACAGACCCAGGGTCAACTTGCTACTAAAACCAAGTCGTCTTTCCATCAGCAAGATATAAACTTTAAAAAGTCCCTTGTGGATACGGAAACTTTAGTTCGTCAATTAGAACATAAAATGCGTTTATTGGGGGCAAACAAAAAGAAAATAGAGGAACAGTTGGTGCAAACAGAACTGTCTTTTAATAATCTAAATGACATGCTGGCTATAAAATCAGCTCCTTCAAAGCCCCAAAAATCTCCAGTTAATGTTAAACCAGTTTTATTTGAAGGATTTGGTTTAAATACGAATGCCCAAACACCACCACCAATTTCTAAACCGTTATCTATAGATCCATACAGAACGAATGACCAATATGACAAAAATTTACAGCTGGTAACCAATTATAATAATCTAATTACCAATTCCATATTGTCAAACAATTTAAGTTATCCAGCAACACAACAACTAACACAAAAAGTATCAGTGGAACATACTATGGGGCATGGTGATACCCTAAAAGCTCAACAATATTCGAACCTATTTGGAAATGCCCAGAATAAATGTTCACAGTGTGGAATGACATTTTTTACTCCAGATCAACTTAAGTTACATTGTGATCTTGTTCAGTAAGTTTCTACTTTCAAATTAATTTTTATTTAGTTTTTTTAGGAAGAGAATCATTATTAATTGTAATAATTTTTGATTACAGTTCCAGTCACATCAACACGTCAGGACCTAATCAAAAGACAATTTCATCAGCATCGCCCAATGGACCTTTCCTGCAAAAAGATATCCCAAATGCGCCTCTACCACCAGCCTTACAGAAGTATTACAACAAACGTATGTGGGCTTCCTCGCAACCTTTTACAAGCACACACCAGAGTATGACGTTAGATAATTCATCTTTTTCAAATGAAAATACATATAAACGTCATTGTGGGGATTTATCAACAACTTCTTCCGTCTACTCACTCGTTCACTCAATTCCTAACGGCAGAACTAACTCAACTATTTAGATTCCTTAAACTAAATTATGTTTCTGAAAAAATAAATTTTGGATAGATTTTAATTCGATTTGGTGTAGTTTTGAAAAGATATTTATCGCAAACATATTTTCAATGTAATGTTTTTTTGATTAAATGTAATGAATGATTTATCAAATAAATTTGTGTAGGAGTGTAAAATTGTATTTGCTGGGATCAACAATGTATGTAAAAAAGTTCAAATAATTTTTAAACATTTTCAACCTTTACGCATATTTTTAAATTTAAACGTTAATAAAATTCATTCATAAGCATTTTTGTATTAATATAATTTAGGAGTACTTTACTGTACTTTATATAATCGGCTTTGTAGAATTATAAGATCTGATCGTATATAATATCGTCAGTTTAGATTTTATTATTTTTTCCAATGGCTACGTTTTTAAGAAGAATGTACTTTTAAAATGTACAAGACGTTGCCATCGATATTGTAATATATCGAGTATTTTTTTAAATTAACAAAACGATTTTGTGCGTCATAAGCAATACTATGTATTACAAAATTGATGGCTTCTTTAATTTAAAAAACATGATTTAGTGTTTGCACACAACTTACTTACAGAGCGTACAATATAAAGTATTTATAAATAATGTTACGTTCAGAATATGTATATCAAATTTTATAATAATTAAAATAATGCTCCTTCAACTGGAAAACTCCACATAAATAATTTCATTCACAAGTGTTAGGCCAACTTTAGCATAATTACTTTGCTTTAAGTTACTGCTGTCCTTTCATTCACCTTTATTGTATCAATGATATAACGCACATCCAATAATACAGATCTGCAGAATGGTTTGGTTTCAAAATACGTTTTCTCAAATTATTTTCTTTGCAATTTTAGATGTGTTTCAATTTTATTCACATGTCACCAGTTCACCAAACAATGAGACGTCGAACTTGAATACAAACAACGCCGACTTGTCCTTATTTCTACCTGAAAATGGTAAGAGTTTAGCATCGCTTGTAAATTCGGCTGGAGTAAACATTTTGCAAGCAAACGTTCCCACTATTTTGATTCGACTTAAAGAAAATTTAAAAATCCCTTTAAAACATATTCGTAACAGTATTATTCCTCCCCAACTTGGTAATCAATTGCTCAAGGTAGGTCAAATAGATTTTAGCAATAATTTCACCAAATGCAGTTCTAAGTACTATCTTGGTGGGTCTAGCCAAATTTGTACAAAACTTACATTTCTAGGCTTCACAGCAAATATTCGACCATGGAACTACGAGCTAAGAGTGCATCTTTTCCCATCCGAATTCAGCAAGGATCATTTCGAAAATATTACTTATATTTGGCATGATCTTAACGAAAATGAGCACCTGCGTTTTTTTACCTCAAATAAAGCACGACTTATTGTACTCGATAGTCAAGAGAGTAAAATAGCGCTATATCGCTTTTGGAATTTGCTAAGACGAGCTGATAGAATGGAGGAATTTATACTTTCCATTATGTATACAACGCTGCGAAAATTTCATTCGAGTTTCATTCAGTTCTTCGCTTCATGCCCATTCTTTTGCCCAGATTTTGAGCTAAGCTTTCGTGGAAATTTAGCTAGTGTCGACTTGCAACGACTTCTTAATATGATAAGTGAGGTCTCAATACACACATTCCTGAACAACTCCAGAGGATTCATTTACATTCAAAATGCTGGCACTTTAAGCGATTTCAAAATGTTACCACTCACCAAAGCAAATGACCAAATTTTACAATTCCCAATTCAAAAAATTGTTGCCATACGAATTTTAAATCTTTTAAAAAATGTTTTGAATGCTCGTCGGAGAATTGATGTTACAGACAGAGAAATGAAACCGTCCTTGTCATTGACAAAGTTTGTAGGATATGACTTTGATAGCGTTGAATTTTCCACTCAGTATTCACCACATGAATTCCACTTCATTGGTTGTGGAAACACTTTTGTTGACCGGAGATCCTATTTTGTACTACTAGCTAGCTTTGATCCTTACTGTTGGATTTTAATAGTACTTGTCATATTTGTGTGTATTCCTGCAGCATGGTTACACATTTTTAAAGCTTTTGACACAAAATCCAACAAAAGTAGTTTTCCAAATTTGACTGACGTTATTTTGGCATTATTTAAAAACCTTTCTGAGCAATCCACCCCATATTCAGAAAAAAAGTTTTTGACAGATAAATTGCAAACGAGATTGATATCAGCCTGTTTACTGTTTTGCATTCTAGTACTGAGCAGTGCGTACAAAAATGATAACATAAATGTTCTCATATCTCCAACCCGATTTCGTCCATTTAGAAGCTTTGATCAACTGGTTGACAATGATTTCAATATATATGCAGAGTCAGGTGATTTATATTTGAGAAACATTGATTACTGGCAAGCCAACATTTTGCTAGTTTTTTTTAAAACCGTTCGTAAAAATAATCATTCAGTATATACACCCAATTTAAAAGATAGAAAAATTGAACAGGGAACTTTGTTGAAAATCGATTCTGTGTTGCAATCCTTAATAGAAATATTTTCTAGCAAGAAAATAAAACTACCAAACCTTCTTGAATATTATTTTAACCAATCTTTCATGAATACGGTAGATATCATACCACGCCTACTAAAATATCACACATATATTGATATAGCAAAAACAAATGTTACAAATACCTACATGGAGCTGCAAAAGAAACAGTCCTTAAATCAGCTACAGAACTGCAACAAAACAGCTATTCTAACGTACAGCCCAAATATTAGAGAATATGAATCTCATTTAAAGCTAGAAGGGATCAGTAAAATCTCGATTGACACTGATAATAAGTTTGCAAGTAGAATTGCTATTAAACCATTAGGTTGGTTTCCCATATTTGTTTTCCGTAGGCTTAGAGGTATGGAACAGTCAGGTATTGTCGACTGGTGGAATAAAGTGGTTACAAATCATATTGTTAGTGTTCGAGCACAAAGTTATGTTCATCAAAATCAGGATACCGAGCAGAAGAGCTCAAACAAGGTTTTAAAGCGTAGTAAAAATGGAATGTCTGGAAATATATTTGTTATATTTATGGTGTTTCTAATTGGATGCTGTATAAGCGTACAAGTATTCTTTTTGGAGTGTGATATATTAACTACAGGAAAATATTTAGTGACCAAATTATATGTTGCTCTTAAAGCTTATTTTATTTAAAATAACTTAAGTAATATATTTTTGTCTTGTTACATGAAACCATTCCAATGTTTTAAGAAAATTGGTTTTGACTTTTGAAAAACATTAAATTATTGATTATATCATTTCATTAAGTTTTACTAATTTAGTTTTTAAATAATTTGTAAAATTTGTTCCTAGTGTAGTTTAAGTATTTACTAAATGTTTGCAATTAAGTTTATTTGATTGTGCTACTAGGATTATAATATAATTAGCTTATGTTTTAAAGTAATAAAAAAGCTTTAAAATAGAGTAAAGTCAGTATGTGTCCAATTTTACCCAACATTTTATTATATTTGTTCTTTGTGATATAAATTAAAGATATAATACACAGCAAATTATTTTAAAAACGATAAATAATAATAAATAGAAGAAAATGAAAAAAATATTCAGCTGTTAAAACGTCCCGACAATTGTCACGACGTATTATATATAATGACTAATGACACATGCACTATAAGGCCCATCCATATTTTCCTACTATACATCTATCCGAATATTATTACAAGCTTGATTACGAATATGAAACAAGTTATGATTGATTGGTTATTAATTATAAATACAATACTGTAGAATGTTGGAGCACTTTACTAGCGGGAATTATGTCAGACTTGTAAAATTATAAGTTCTGATCACACAACACATTTTTTTAAATGCAGGACACGTTGCTTCACAGAATTTTGAAAAATAATAATTATTACACAAGTACACATGTTTTGAGTATTCAATTTACAAAACTTTTTGTCAGTATTTAGCTTTGATATTTATTACAGCATTTATGTTTTCCTAAATTAAAAAAATATATATGCAATATGGCTTGTATTTACATATAACTCATTTATTTACCAAGCGCATAATTTTAAGCATTCCATAAATCATACTTGCTTGTTAAAACTCCTCAAATTTATCAATCTAATATTCCTATTTACCCATGAAACTTGACATAAACAATTTCATCCACAAGTGCTGAGTAAACTTTAGCATAATATATGCGCCGAATCTATTACCGTCCTTTACTTCACCTCAGTCATTAAATACTGCTGCCCAGGCTAAAACATACCAAAACAGCAAAATGTTTCCATTTGAATATATTTGTCTTCATATTTTCCTTAGTAAGAATGTATTGTCTCAGAATATTGTTCTTTCGGAAATTTACTCCATAGGCAACAGTTCACAGAATATAGAACAGTTTAGATCGAACATAACACACGTCGATTTGTCTTTGTTTCTTCCTGAATTTCATAACTACTTAATTTCAATTAGAAATATGGCTGGAGTCAACATTATACCGTTAAATATACCCATTATTTTGACACAACTCAAATCTTATAATTTTTTTACGAGCAGGTAACATATCATGGTTATTTCCACAATGAGTATAAGCAATATATTATAAAAAATGCTTCTCCACAATTTGCTAAGCAAGTGCGCAAGCAAGTCCGTATTGACGTTACCAATAATAAAACGAAATGTAGTTCAAAATACGTTCTCGTTGCGTCTGAAGAACTTTGTTCAAAAATTAGATTCCTTGACTTTGCAGCAAATATTCGACCTTGGAGTTATGATCTAAGTGTCTATCTTTTCCCAACCAATTCCAACGTAGAACAAACTGATCGTTGAATGCATGCTTGGAATGATCTTAACCAAATTGAAAATCTCGGAATATCAATAGTAAATAAAGCACGGCTATTTCTACTCGATAGTGAACTAAGTGAAAAAGCTTTAAATCGATATAGAATGACGTTAGCGTCGTCTGGTAAATATCAGGAAATTCTAATAACAATTATGTATATAAACCTTATCAAAAAACTACCAAGTTTGATCCAGGTGTTTATATACTGCAATTACTGTTTTAGACATCAAATTTACGTTCCCGGAAAGTTACATATAATTTGCTTGCAACTCCTTTTTGAAAGGATAAGTGAAGCTTCACTAAGCTACTATAATGATTATATGGGATACATTAGCATTAGAAATGTCTATATTTCTAAAGATTTCCAAATTATCCAAAGTAAAATAAATGTTAAAAAGATTAGGAATTCAATTCAAGGAATTATTGCGAAAAGGATTTTAAGTCTTTTGGAACATGTTTTAGGTCCTCACACTTATATTAGAATATATGAGGACAAAGCTAAACCATCCTTAGAGAAATTTGTGGGATATGACCTGGATAGTGTTGAGTTTTCAATTGAGTATTCTTCCCATGAAATCCGGTTTATTAGCTGTGGGGACACATTTCCTGACCGCAGGTCATACTTTGTGTTATTGGCTAGCTTTGATCCATATATTTGGATAATAATGCTACTGGTTTTGTTTGTATTTACTCCAGTAGCTTGGTTACATATTTGTAAAACTTCTGGAACAAATTCACTCTCACATTCTTTTCCCAGTCTTACTGAAGTTTTTTTTGGCAATATTTAAAAATCTAACTGAGCAATCCACCCCATTTCCAGAAAACATATTTTTGAGACATAAATTCCAAATGCAGTTGATAACGTCTTGTTTACTGTTTGCAATATTGGTACTAAGCAATGCATACAAAAACGACAGCATAAATGTTCTCATATCCCCAGTACGATTTCGTCCGTTTAAAACCTTTGATCAACTTGTTCGAAACAACTACAGAATTTACGCGGAAGCAGGTGATTTATACTTGCAGTTCGAAATTCACAAACAAACGGAAATATTACTAAATTTCCTAACTATTATTCGTGAAAATAATCATTCGGTATACACACCACAGGTTAGTTTTACTGCGGAAGAGGGATCGATTTTATTGAGAATTGATTCTGTACTGCAATCCCTTATTCGAATATTTTCGAGTAAGAAAATCTGAACGCCACTTCATGTCGAAAAATATACTATTCAATCATTTATGAAAACGGTAAATATCATACCGCATGTACTTAAATACAAGAAAAATGAAGACATAAAAAACCAAGATATTACAAGCGCATACACACTTCTTCAAAAGGAGCAATCATTGGCTCTTTTGCAAGAATGCAACAAAACTGCTATTTTAACATACAACCCAATTGTTAAAGAGCATGAATCTAATTTAAAGTTAAAAGGATTAAGGAAAATCTCTATTGGTACTGATAAATTCCTTGCAAGTAGAATTGCGATTAAAACTTTGGGTTGATTTCCCATGTTTGTTCTACGTCAGCTTAGAGGTATGGAACACTCTGGTATTGTTGACTGGTGGAGTGAATTGGTTACAAATCATCTTGTTAGTGTTCGAGCACAAAATGATGTGAATGAAAATCGGAATGTTGTGACCGAAAGCTCCAAAAAATATAAAAGCCTAGTGAAGGGGGAATGTCTGGAAATATATTTGTTATATTTGTGGTATATCTGATCGGATGCTTTATTGCTTTGATAATTTTTATGCTGGAAAAAGGTAGGGTTTTGACCAACAAAATCCGTTTTTGTGTTTCAAACGGCCAAAGTTTTGCAAAGTAAATAATTTTTATTTAAAGTAATAAAAT
This sequence comes from Entomobrya nicoleti, assembly GCA_034695465.1. Classification (NCBI taxonomy): domain Eukaryota; kingdom Metazoa; phylum Arthropoda; class Collembola; order Entomobryomorpha; family Entomobryidae; genus Entomobrya; species Entomobrya nicoleti. The sequence continues at coordinate 2,244 of JAQFZG010001194.1, read as the reverse complement.
AACTAAGGACAAAAACATTGTTGCACTTTTAAGTTTGATTAAGTGTACGGTCGTATTACAAAAATAACTTTTAACTACCACACAAAAAAACTTGTATCATTTACCTTGTGCGTAACTAGAAAACGTACTTGAACACTGTGGTTAATCTCTTATTTGATAATATATTTTAATGCTACCAATTCATGTAAAAAAATTGTCATGGTCACTCGTTACTCTAATGTGCTGGAAAGTTTTGTTCATAAAAACAAGAAATGTATATACTTACATATATTGTAGACATAAATAATAAAAATTATAATAAAAAACCATATATCCATTCAAATTTAAAATAATCGAATGTGATATATTTTAAGTGAGGAAAATATAATCTAAAACATTTCAATTCAGATAATGTTCAAGTATGAGAATTTGGGCATTTTTTAATCTGCAATTATGTAAACTTACTGTAGAAAACCATCTGCAATTTAGTTTCACAATTTTAAATACTACTTGTGCACCTAAATTCTTATTCAAGCTAATGTACATGCAACACTTTCGTAGTAATTAAAACCTTGGTATAACCTTAAGCTAAGAGATGTAAAAGCCATCATGTCGATTTTTTTTCTTGTGTATCAAATACTAATTTAAAATATGGTAAACTATAAATATGCATATATGCATAATCGAGAGTGAACCGCGAAAAACCATTGATTCTCAAGATTCTCGCTTTACTTTATTCTGCCTTAATTCGCTTAGATTACAGAACGCAATCAACTATTTTACCGAGAACAACAAGTGAACCATTCTTGCAGATAATTTAAATTTAAGACTATTTTCAAACATATTGAAATCCACCTTAGATAATGAATGGTGACATAAATTCATGGAAAATAACAAATTCAGTTAGCATGATTAGATATTTATATAAATTGGAGACAGACTTATAAACATTCGAAGCATAATAATCATATGCTATACTTAAAACCCTCACTCTATGTTCCCCTCGCCTGATAAATGTAATTTATTATCACATTTACCAATAAGGTATTTAGGTTTGTTAAATAATATATTTCTTTAGTAGATCTTGTAAATGCATCCAGAATTGAATGAAAGTTAATCATGATAACAGCGAACTGAAAGTGTCTCTCACAATAGCTAGCGTTGTAACAGACATATTTTCTTCACTACATGCTACATTGACCACTGCCTATTAAAATAAATGAGACCCTATTTTGCATACATATTAAATTGGATTTTATAAAAAAACATCCGAAGTGGATTCACTCAAAAATTGTTACGAATGCGTCAAAAAATACTTTCCAATTGACGCATTTAAGCATTAAGGCTAAATAAAATTTAAAACATTTACATGCCTGAAAAACCCGAAATTTCGGACGCAATGCGGGAAAAGTGGTTCTTTACTATGGAGAAATATTAATCCGACGAAAAATAACTTTCATCCTGCTAACGTCCTAGCTGGTGACTCCAAACTAAACACCATAAATTCGTTGTTATGCCTTGGAATCAATATTGCAAATTTTCCGATTCGATAGTTTCTAATATAATTGAATAACTAAAAAATTGCCAGTGGTATCGAAAATGTGAATTTCTTTCACAATTTCTTACAATTTGGAGACCAAAATGAGACCTTTGACGTATATCATCATTATATTTCAAGTATATTAGTAGAGAATGAATCAAACTGAGAAGAGTGATGATGAATAGTTAAATGGTATGGATTTTAGGGAAGTGTCCATTTAAAATGCATTTGAAAGTGGACATGAGATGATTATGATGTTGATGATGATAGTGATGATTGTATTGGCCGAAGGCCAAGTGAGCGAAGCGAACATACATGTCAAATGAAGCATGTAGGTATATAGGGATATGGGTATATTATAGATATATAGAATAATAAGAAAGCTTTGGACTTGTGGTGGCTAGGTGGGGTGAGCTGTGGTAAAGATGGACAGGCGGATTCTTCTTCTTTTTCTTGGAGTAAAGCTACGTACCTACGTATTACGTATGTAGCTGTTGAAGCTCATTGCCACTAGTTTACGTGTTAAGTAAAAGGGTGATTTTTTCCCTTTTTAGTGCGTTGTACTAGTGTGAATGCACAGTAGCACTGTACCAAAGTACAATGTAGAAAAGGTGTTTTTTCGTTTGTTTTGTCGACTAGCTAGCTACTAAAGCAAGTACTAGTCACTAGGCTTATTTTGCTGGTATTTTGTTTTGCTTGGATGAATGAAAATGATGAGAATTGCC